>JANPXK010000102.1:0-25342 GCA_024704745.1 Rosa lucieae
CGAGGGTAGACATGTCCTATCATTGCCCTTGTTACACTTTCAAGATCTCTATCAATTTCGGCAATCAAGTTCCTCATCTCCACCACCTTCGGGTTCGGACACTGAGTGGAGGAAGAAGGAAGAGCACTAGAAGAAAAGGGTCGAGGGACATCGATTCGGGCGGAGGGTTCTAATTCTACTGTCACACAGGATTCGGCTGTGCTGTCGGTTCCGGAGGAGTCCATGGAGGAGTCGGACATTTTCTTTCAAATCTGAAAACACATTTTTCAAAACTTTTTAGTATGGTTGATGATAATAATAAGGATTAAAGACAATCCAACAAACTTCACACAACGAAAAGGTTTTAAGTTCATGGTCTGTCAGAACCGTTATGCTCTGATACCATCTTTTCTGTGGCGACCCGGAGACCGGATTACCGCAGCGCCGCCTCCCCAAGGAACCCTACTCCCGCGACACTTGGAGTAAGTGTTTTGGGCCTAGAATTCCTCAAAGAGACAAGGCCTTTAGGTTGGAAAGCAAGAAATCTATAAGCCCGAAATTCTTGGGCTTGTATAGTGGGCTTGGCTCGTAATCACAAGATTACGAACTAGGCGAATAAGAGGAAAGGAAGGTGGTGTTGAGTTGAGTTTTAGAACCTATGTCAATTTTTAGTTCTTAGCCCAAGTTTTCATTAAGTTCATTAAATGGTAATTTATGTGAGTCTTCTAGGTCTAGCCCACTAGGACCTAAACTCAAATGGAGGTTCTAACCCTAGGGTTCCACTTTGGTGGTAAGCAATCACACACATCATCAACCATACATAATGTTACAAAACTTTAGTGAAATCAAGCAAGCCAAAAAGAAATAAACTTTAAATAGAGTAAAACAAATTGTACCTCCAAGGATTATCCTCCGTGCCCAAGCTTCGACAACAACAGCCTGCAAAACAAACTAAAGTAGGGGTTAGGCTCCTACATCCAGTCATTGCCCATGCCCGCCCCCATATCTAAGTTTAAAAACAATATGATTTTCGTTTTGAATAAAAGAAGTAGATAAAACCGGTTTGCGCTTCCACGTGATCGTCACCACGTAACTACAATCCCACGGCAATTGATCATCTTTCACACTTCCATCACAACCGTCCATCTAGCCAATCACTTTCCGGAATTCATTAATCACAAGGCTAGAGACAAAGGGGAGATAACAAGGGCATGGTGCACACTGCCCACCACCGGTGGCTCAAGGAGGAACTGACCTCTCCTTACATCCCCATCAATTGCCAACACATCAAACCAATCCACGCAAACCATTTCAAGTTGTAAAAACAGATAATTTCCAAAACATGCAAGAGGCCTCATATAAAACATTGTATATGCAAGAAAAGCATAGATAGAGTTAAAGGCATCCCCTACCTGGAACTCGAGCTTTCTCTTGCAGCACTTGGCCTCAATGCAACCTTGTAGCAACCACCACTTCACAAGATCCTACCAAGATATCAAGCCTAGACCAAATAAGTGACATTAATCACGATAAACTAGGCTAGCTATTCACTCACATAACTCTCCGAAGAAAACATTTCCTTTAACCTAATTACTAACTAATAACCAGACCACTTGGGTTCCAATAAGGGGTTTGTTGTTAGGAAGAGGGGGTAAGAACACTTTTTAAAACACAGGTTGCTGAAAACCGAAAACAGAGTTTTAAGGAGCTGTCAAGGGTCACGGAATTGTTCAAAATACTTGAGGTAAATTCTTGAGAAATTTTGAAAGAAGGATGGCTTGACAACCAACTCAGTACGATTGAAATGGTTATTGAATTTCAAGTGAAACCAAACAAAGAGTAAAGGTTTAAAGGCTGAAGTAAAACAATGTGCAGATTCTTTCCAGAAATACAAGCTTCTGTCCCCCTATTTCAAAATTGCATAACTAATTCTAGAAAAATGCTTTTGGGGTGATTCAAATTCTGGAATGTTCATATATGCGTCTAATATATTTCTCTAGAAGAAACTGACCCCAAATTCTCAACGGTTTAGCTCCAGTTTTGAAATGAACGAAACTGGGTCAGATTTTACTGAAAACTGAAAATCTGCAGAAACTGGTTCTTTTGTGTAAAGCTCTTTTGGTACCCAAAATGGCTGGTTAAGTAGACTCTAACACCTATTGAAAGTATCTAAAGCTTCTAAAAGCTTAAAGTCTCAGTCACCCTTCAATACTATAAGGGGAAGGTCTTGTAGCTCACTAACATGATGTTTTGAAGACATGGTGTTTGGACAACAATAACACAAATAAACTCTATGATCAAGCATGATTTGAATGTTCAAAATAACCATGTTCTAGCACAAATCTAACACACTTAAGAGGCATGTCTAATGCTCCTAATGATCTATAGCTCAGGTTGCTTTCTAATACTATATGGGCAGGTGTTGTAGCTCGATGACAAAATGCATTGAAACATGACATTTGGACAGCTACAAACAACAAATAACCTTTAAACCAAATAGATTCTAATACTCAAGGTGTAGCCATGACCTGCAGAATCCCTAGACATTAGAATGGATGACAAATCAAAATTAAGGCAGCAAGATACCAACAACAGCAGTGACAAGTTCATGCTCTTCAAGAATTCGTAATAACAACAAAAATACATAGAGTTTTATGGAAAAGATGATACTCACCAAAGACTAATCAAAAAGGTGAGTTTCTCTTGAGGATTTCAACAGGAAAGAGAGCTGAGGAAGCTGATTGGATCGAGTCCAGCCGCAGGCCAAGAAGTTCGCTCAATCTCGAATATGCAAAGTGAAACAGAGACTGCTCAATATGTAGATGGGTTGTTTTGAACGTATTGAGCCTAAAAATTGAGGAATGAATTAGGAACTTGATAGTTTAAGAATCTTACCAACTGTTGGTATCAGTCTCAAGCAAGGTGTTGGGGATTCGGGTAGAGCAAGAGAGGGAATTCAAGCAGAAATCCGGAACAGGCTTGCTCCGGAACAGCTTCCGCTTCGAGGGGTGTACAGGACTCAAATCGACTCCGATGGAGCTGAAATTTTGAGGCTAAATAGAGGAGACATAGACGAACAACTTTGGTGAAGAAAGTTTTTTGATCGGAGGTCTCTAACTAGGTGTTTTTGGGCTCGTAAACAGACTGATGTGTCCAGGGACGAGAGGAAAGGTGAGGAGAGAAGGGTGAGTGACGATTTATGGCCTGGGTTCTCTCTTTTGAAGGTCTGAGGAGATGTTCTTGGAGGAGTTGCCCTTTTGCATGATGGAAACGTGGAGGGGAAGAGCTGAACGAGGCTCCCTTTCTCTCTGTCCAACTCTGACGTGAACAAGGAAAGAGGAAAAGCTGAGTTTTGCGTGTGAAGGAGAAGGCTCAGTTTTGGGCAGATAAATTTGGGGTAAAAAATAAGGTGTAAAAACCAAAATGATGGGGAAGATAAAAGTAAAATAAGTAAATACAAGAAAACTCAAATTAAAGTGTTGACAATGCCAAATAAGGATCGGGCCTCACAAAACTTATTTTTGGATAGAAAAATGGCAAGACAAGTTTTGTCGGAGTTTTGCTCGAGTTTGAAAAACATAAGGAGTAAATAAATGTGCTTTTGAAAGTCGGTGAGATGCTTGACGAGTAAGCTTCGGGTAAGGCGAGCAGAAATTTCTCCAATTATTAAGAAAGGTAAAATAAGAAAATCGTAAACGCACGCACAAGTATATTTCAAAATTATGCAAAGATGTCATTATGAGCTACAACCATGTTGGATCAAGGAAGAGGTTTGGGTCAAAGGTTGACTAACTTATTGGGCTAGGTTCACTAGCATACCCGTCGGTTGGGTGTCCAGAGTAAATTTTGGGACTCTAACCTTACGCTATTCTCGGGCCCAAGGCCCAAGCCCAAACTATTTCCAAAAGTCTTTGACCAAACAAAGGTCACGAAAAATTATTCCGTCAAAAAGTGATGTTCGAAATTTCACGGGGTCTACATAATTAGCAACGGTTACGCTCATGCCACACGGCATCACCTTCGAGCTACCCGTTAATGCCTCAGCGGCATTCCTGCCTCAGCGGCATCTCCTAGCTTTAACGCTCTCGCCTCAGCAGCATCATCGAGCTTCCTCTCGAGCCTTCGCGGCACCCCCGAGCTTTCCGCTCATACCTTCGTGGAAACCCTGAGCTTCCGCTCAAGCCTTCGCTGCAACCTCGAGCTTCAGCTTAAGCCTTCGCGGTACCCCCTAGCTTTTCGCTCACGAGCTTCTGCTCATGCCTTCGCGGTAACCCCGAGCTTGACTCACGCCTTTGCGGCACCCCCGAGCTTCAGCTCATGCCTTCGCGGCAACCCCGAGCTCCAGCTCATGCCTTCCTGGCAACCGTTGAGCTTCCGCTCATGCCTTCGTGGCAACTCCGAGCTTCAGCTCACTCCTTCGAGGCACCCTTGAGCTTCCTGCTCATGCCTTCCCGGCAACCCCCGAGCTTCCCTCTCAGGCCTTCCCGACAACCCTCGAGCTTCCCGCTCATGCCTTCTCGGCAACCCTCGAGCTGCCCTCTCATGCCTTCCCGAGCTTCCCGCTCACGCCTTCCCGGCAACCCTCGAGCTTCTCCCTCACGCCTTCCCTACAACCCTCAAGCTGCCTTCCCGACAACCCTCGAGCTTCCCACTCACGCCTTCCCTGCAACCCTCGGGCTTCCCGCTCACTCCTTCCTGACAACCCTCGAGCTGCCTACTGATACCTTCCCAGCAACCCTCGAGCTTGCCACTTATGCCTTCCCGGCAACCCTCGAGCTGCTCGCTCATGCCTTCGCCGCAACCCTTGAGCTTCCCGCTCACGCCTTCCCGGCAACCCCCGAGCTTCCCTCTCATGCCTTCCCTGCAACCCTTGAGCTTCTCGTTCACGCCTTCCCGGCAACCCCCGAGCTTCTCACTCATGCCTTCCCGGCAACCCTCGAGCTTCTAGCTCACCCCTTCCCAACACCCCGAGCTTTCACCCTCTTGCCTTCCTGCATTCCCAAGCTTTATACTCACATCCCCTCGACATCATTAATGGAACATTGAATTCTTCTACCATTTGTCGTTTGCAACAAATTGAATTCTTTTCGCGTTCCATTAATACGAGCGAAAAACCAAACAAACACAACGGTACACGCGTTCATTATTCGTGACTTACAAATGCATACCTTCGTGGCACTCATGCAACTTACATCTCCCAAGCGTAACGTCAAACTCAACCTCATTCGTTTCCTTACGCCCGTCAAACATTTATCATATGCAATCCATATGCTCACACAAACATATGCGCTCTTGAGTCTATACATCATAACCGATCGTACTCGGCGCCATCCACATGTATACATCAACCTGTATCAGGCACCTCATACGTTCGTATAGACCAATGTATATCAATGCCACTCACATTTGGTGCCCAATGCAACGAGCATTCTACATATGCGTGTTTTTGTCTTTGTTGTGCAGGTTAACGAGTCCCTTCTTGCTTACGGAGTTCTGGGACTTGTAGAGACTCCGTGCCGCCCGGTTACTTATGCTTGATGACTTCATGATTACAACTCCCGAACCAAAAATCTCCTCTTACTTGGGGACTTCGGGGACTTGTACATACCTCCAACAATATGGAGAATTTACTATCTCACCAAGCATAAGTAACACCCTCTTTGAGGGACCCACAAGCCGTGGTGGGGCCCAACAAAGACATGCATCCCATAGCCCTATGTTCAAGCTATGCTATGGTATCCGAAAGTGGCAAATACGTAGTCGGGAAGCCCCCTTCCCGGCCTTGCCAAGTTGCCTCCACAATATGGCTTTCTAGACTAGAATAGTGATTTCTACATCCCACATCTACGAAAATGTAAAGGAGAAGCATTCCTTCACCTATAAAAGGAATGCTTCCTCCCACTTAAACAACATCCCATTACACACTTTGTAATCCCCTTTGGGCCGAAAGGCCCAAACACACATATTAGAATATTCAAGTGGACGTAGTCTCCTGCTAAGACGGAGACGAACCACTATACTTGCTTGCGTCTCTCTCTCTCTCTCTAAAGCTAACTAGAGACCCCCGCGGACTCTAACGTTAACAAAGACCATACGTTCCTAGACGTGTTACACCAGTTTTACCTTTACTTCTCCCTAGTACGCCACATATTCCTTCATATGAGACACCACCAGATTTGGAGCTAAAGGCTTTACCTTCGACACTGAGATATGCATTTCTAGGGGAGGGGAGCACATTACCGGTTATTATCTCATCGAAGTTGAGTAAAGCTGAGGAACATAAGCTTTTGAGGGTGTTACGTGAACATATGAGAGCTATTGGTTGGACTATTGCCGATATCAAAGGCATTAGTCCATCCAAGTGTCAGCATCGCATTTGTTTGGAGGAGGGGTGTAAGCCCACACTAGAGGCTCAGAGGAGGTTGAATCCTCCCATGATAGAGGTAGTGAAGAAAGAGATCATTAAGCTTTTAGATGTTGGAGTTATTTTCCCAATTTCTGATTCGCCGTGGGTTTCACCAGTTCAGGTTGTCCCTAAGAAGAGAGGAATTACAGTAATGCAGAATGAATAGGGTGAGGATGTGCTGCAGAGAGTTTAGAATGGTTGGAGGGTTTGTATTGATTATAGAAAGCTTAATGGAGCGACAAGGAAGGATCATTTTCCACTACCTTTCATTGATCACATGTTGGAGATATTAGCAAGTCGTAGCCATTATTGTTTCTTAGATGGATATTCGGGGTATAATCAGATTGCTATTGCTAAGGAAGACCAGGAGAAGACTACTTTCACATGCCTGTTTGGTACTTTCGGGTATAGAAGGATGCCTTTTGGACTTTGCAATACACCCGCCACTTTTCAGAGGTGTATGATGGCATTGTTCCATGACATGACTGAGTGCTTCATGGAGATATTTATGGATGATTTCTCAATTCATGGTGATTCTTGTGATGATTGTTTTCGACACTTAACCCTTGTTCTAGAACGGTGTGAGGAGACCAATTTGGTCCTCAATTGGGAGAAGTGCCACTTTATGGTGGATGAGGGTATTGTGTTAGGGAATGTAGTATCATCTTGTGGCATTGAGGTGGATAAGGCAAAGATTGAGTTGATTTCTAGTTTACCACCACCGAAGAATGTGAAAGGAGTTAGGAGTTTCCTTGGGCATGCAGGCTTTTATAGACGTTTTATTCAGGATTTTTCTCGGATCACCAAACCATTGTGTCACTTGCTAAGCAAGGACGTGCCATTTGAGTTCATTTCAGAGTGCTCACAGGCTTGTGAGCTACTTAAGGAGAAGTTGACTCATGCACCTATCATGATTGCACCTGATTGGACTAGACCATTTGAGTTGATGTGCGATGCTTCAAATTTTGCTATAGGAGTTGCTTTGGGTCAAAGGATTGAGCGAGCACTCCATGTGATTTATTATGCTTCCCAGACTTTGAATTATGCACAAGTCCATTACACTACTACCGAGAAGGAGCTTCTTGTTATTATTTTTGCATTGGAGAAATTTCGGAGTTATCTTCTTGGGAGTAAGGTGATTGTCCACACGAATCATGCGGCATTGAGATATTTGTTGAGCAAGAAGGATGCCAAGCCCCGTTTGATTCGTTGGGTGCTATTACTCCAGGAGTTTGATATAGAGATCAAGAATAAGCCGGGTAGAGAGAACCTTGTTGCAGATCATTTGTCTAGACTTGAGTTTGGCAGAGACTCTTCTGATATACCATTGACTGAGCATTTCCCCGATGAGTACTTATTTCATGTTGACACTAAGATGCCTTGGTTTGTAGACTTTGTGAACTATTGGGCTAGCAATTGTACTTTCATTCCGGATAACTATGATGCACAGGCTAGGAAGAAGTTTCTTAGAGATGCTCGGTCATATATTTGGGATGACCCATACTTGTGGAAAGTGGGTAAGGACCAGGTGATTAGACGATGTATTCCTCAATGGGAGGCCCCTGAGATTATTTCATCACGTCACTCATCTCCATGTGGAGGACATTTTGGTGGAAAGAGGACAGCTTTCAAGATCCTTCAGTCCTGTTTCTTTTGGCCTACTTTGTTTCAAGATTGTCATTCTTTTGTGCTTCAATGTGATAGATGCCAGAGGATCGGGAATATATCCTCCAAGGACCAAATGCCTCTCACTAACATTATGGAGGTTGAGATTTTTGATTGTTGGGGCATAGACTTTATGAGACCCTTTCCAAATTCTCATGGAAATGAGTATATCATAGTCGTGGTTGATTATGTTTCGAAGTGGGTTGAAGCTAAGGCCACAAGGAAGAATGATTCTAAGGTAGTCACCAAGTTCTTAAAAGAGCACATTTTCTCTCGATTTGGGACTCCTAGGATTATTATTAGTGATGGTGGTAGACATTTTTATCAACTGGACTTTTGATGCTTTATTGAGGAAATATGGGGTCAAGCATAAGGTTGCCACACCTTACCACCCTCAAACTTCTGGTCAAGTAGAGGTGTCAAATAGGAAGATGAAGAGGATTTTAGAAAAGACGATAAACTCTTCTAGAAAGGATTGGGCTATTAAGCTTGATGATGCTTTATGGGCATATCGGACCGCATATAAGACTCCTATTGGCATGTCTTCCTTTCGCTTGTGCTATGGAAATAATAATCATCTTCCGGTTGAGCTTGAGTACAAAGCTTAGTGGGCTATCAAATTTTTGAATTTTGACTTGGAAGCTTGTGGTGACAAGCGGAAAGTTGACCTTTGTGAGTTAGAGGAAATACGGGGAGAGGCATATGAAAGTGCCAAATTGTTTAAGGAGAAGACAAAGGAGCTACATGATCAAAAATTGGTGAAAAAGGCCTTTGAGCCCAAACAAAAGGTTCTCCTATACAACTCTAAACTTCGTCTCTTTCCCGATAAATTGAAGTCAAGGTGGAGTGGACCCTATGAAGTAGTGGAAGTGTTCCCTCATGGTGCTATTGAAGTAAGAAATTTGAATGATGGGAGAACTTTCAAGGTTAATGGGAACCGGCTTAAACCATATCATGACTCCACTTTTGATTCTCATCATGAGGTGACTTACCTCGATGATGCTTCTTAAATAATGAAAAACTCTATGGACCGGCAATGAAGTCCTTAAACAAAGTGCTCGCTAAAGAGACAACCCTAGCAATACTTGTGATGTTTTCTTTGTTTGTTGGTAGTATGTTGTAGTTTCTTTCTTATCATTTTTGGGAGGTAGGGAGGTGCTTGAGGTGTGGATAATAAGGGATATTTTGAGCTACAATTCTTATATGGAGCTCATGGAGGACAATTTTGGGTTGTGGATTGATGAGATCAAGGCGATGAGCTTAATGGAGGACCCATGTCCTTATTCTTTGAAGTGGCCTATTGGGTGACGCATTGCTCTAGGACGTTCGATGTTCAAAATTGAGTCGATCATTTCATGAGCACCTTAAGCTATTATAGAGTATACGGAAGGAAGTCAAGGCCTTGTGCCTTGAGGTTGGTGTCTCATATTGGTCTTCTCCAAGGGTCGTGAGCAATAGAGGTGTCTACAAAGGGGGTTTTCTGTAACTCTTCTACGCATTTAGATTTTCATTTTGATAGTTAATTTTTGTGTCTTCGCCCAGACTTCACTCTCATGCCTAAATCCAACATGGATTTAGCTTTCGAGCTCACTTTACAACATTGAGGACAATGTTGGTTTTAAGTGTGGGGGTGAGGACTCGGGTGGCCATAAAAAAATAAAAATAAAAATAAATAAATTAGATTAGCTTTGTGTAATTATATTTTAGTGGTTAATGCCTTTTCCAACCCCAATGATGAACTATGGACTTAACTTGTTATGATTGTGAATAGATTAAGCATGATCTAGGATTTTGAGTTTGTTTTGTGATTAAGTGTATATGTGATCTATGCTTGACTATATGTGTGCACATAGCCTATGGTTAGGTTGGTTCATCATAATTAGAGAAGCATATAGATGATTTGAATAACTTGCATGCCCTTATTTGTAAGCTTTTGTGCCTATATCTATAGTGTATGCATTGTTCATTCACTTCTTCTTCCATGTGTGTACAATTTCATGACACATTGTGTATCTAGAACTTGCTTGAGACCTCTCGAGGCTACTTTTAGCTTACGACTGGATAGAAAGGAATAAGGCATTGTAGGTTAATACCACCATGGCCAAAGAAGCATGTGCCCAAAGATATTTACCACTAAATTGCCACTTTGAGCCTATGTATATATTTAGCCTTTTTGTTCATTCACACCACAAATCCCTACCTAACCTATACACTTTTATCCTACCCTTCCATGGTAGTTGGTGAAGTGATTCAAGAGAATGACTTTATGTTTGAGTGCTTCAAAAGAAAAGAAAAGGCCAAAAGTGTGAGGTTACAAAAGAATAAGTGTGTGTTTAGAAAAGAAAGTTCGAAAAAAAAAAAAAAAAAGAGGAAATGAAGAAGAAGAAGAAGAAAAAAAAAAAGAGAAGGTGTTGAAAAGGAAGAAAAATAAATAAATAAAATAGTACTACATAGTTTAGTTAGTGGGTTGTATATTGGGTTTAGAGTGAGTGAGTTAGCATTTGAAAGCAAAGTCATATATCTCTACAAGAGAGAGTTGCTTCACCGATTTCTATGGACTTTGTATTTCCTTATCCTTCATTTCTTATAACCACTTGCCCTTAGCCCCATTACAACCAAATAAAAGACCTCTTGATCTTGAAAATTGTGAGCTACCTAGAGGAGATGAGATCGAAGAGCAAGCATATGATGGCGCATGTTGTGAAATTACTTTTGAGTGAAACACATATAACCCCGGCCCTAAACACTTGAGCGGTAATATATAGTGAACCTATGTGAGTTTAGCGGGTTATGTTGGGTCTTCTATATGTCTATTTGATTATGGTGGATTGATTTGACGTATGGATATCACATGCATATAATTGAGTATTTTTCACATGTGCATCTTAATTGCCTTACAAATTCAAAAATCTTATGTTGTGCTTACGTCGACTTTATGGTCATATACATAACTAATTCTCCGAGGGTTATGGTTGGAAAGGCTAATACTACGCTATCATTATATTTGTGAGTTATTACATAATCGGATTATATTTCATTTAGTTTGCTTGAGGACAAGCAAAGTTCAAGTGTGGGGCTGTGATTAGTCACTGAGTCGATACTTAATGTTGTAGGTTAAGCAGAGCAATCACCGGGAAGTAGGGAAAAGCAAGGGTTTCGCTAAAGCGTGACTTTAGCTTTGCTGGGTTGCGAGGGCGTTACCCTTGCTTCGCTAGTTTCAACTAGGTTGAAGGTAGGTTTGCTCCGGATAGACTTTGATAATCTAAGAGATTGATTGGAGAGTTGTTGTGTTTTTTTATCGCTTTAACCTCTATATATAGGCTACTCGTTGCAGATTCATCTTCCAAATAGGAATGAAATACTATATTTTAGGCCACAGTTATTGGCCTTGAATCAAATCAAAACTCTTAATAGTTTTGATATTATCGTAGGCAATAATTAATAATTATCCTCTGTCGTAGCTAAAATGCAGGCAAGGTTAATTGCCTTTTGGAGAACACCTTCTAGATATGCACGGATTGCATGTATATATTCTTTGTTAAATGCAATTAAAGGCGATTGCAACTTACTCAAACTGCTCCACGTCCATGAATCCTTAATTGCATGGAAGCTTGATTGTTTGCATATCATTGGCAGCGAAGGATGATAGCCTTATTGCCCACCATGCGAACGAGTCTGTCCATATATGCGATAAGTATTATTAATTAATCCACATTCGGCATGTTCATAATTCCTTGCATGGCTTACTTACATCCATGATCCCTTCCTTAATTGGTCCACCGTAGGACCTAATTGCAATCTTGATAATTATATAGCCCATGTCATTGAGCCATAAATGCGATATCCTCTCATATTGTACAAACTTGATAACCAAGCAAACCACCGTTAATTAAATCTCTTGATATTTACAAGTAAATCAACAAGATCACGATTTGCCTTAAGATTACTTGATCTCCAAGTAGGCTTTACTTAGCCTCTAAATAATATATTTCGAACTTATCGAAAATATATAGCTTGGGCCACGAATATTGGCCTGGATTTCTTCGAGTCCCCCTTGTCAGGAAAAAATGTTAATTTTGGGTTCAAACATTGCCCCCCATACCTCGAAGTCAAAATTCCCTGTCTTGACTGAAGAGGTCTTGAGTAAGCACTTGCAATAACGTCGCTCTAAAGCCACTTGCATTGGCTTAATTCATAAGTACAAACTTGAAATCACTTGATTGATTCCATATAGGCCCCTAAATAGGCCATGAAGCTTGATTGTCATAATCTAACTCAATCTTGAAAGACAAAGACTCGCGGATGATGTACTCGCCATAAGTCTTCGAATTGCTCTAGAAAGTATCATCAACTTGGATGAAAAACTTTATTTGTAGGCCACTGGAATTGGCCTTAAAGAGCTTAAAACACTACATAAGTCTTGAGCAAGAATATTGGCAAAGTAAATTCACCACTTGACAAAGTAAAACTTTGGTAAAAACTTAAAAGTCACAAGTGTTGGCCTTAGAAATACTAAGACAATATAAGTCTTAATATGAACTTATGAAGTTTGGCATTAAAGTAACGCCACAAAAATGCTCTATTTGCCCCCCCCCCAGCTTTGACGTCTGGTATGAAGCGAGTTGCGCTAGGGGTTGGCGAGACTGGAAAAGGTGTAGGACCTCAAGACTTTAGCGTGCCCCCCATGGGAAGGACTAAGAGGCAGCTCTTCATTGAAAGCCGCTATGAAATCCCATGGAGAACTATATGTCTTCCTTCACGAACCGTTCGCTGAAGAGAATGGAGGTGATTATGAAGAGAACTGTTCGGGAACCGTGTTCTTTCATCTCTTCGCGAAATGCATGCTTTTCAAGTAAAGCGAATATGTCAAATACTGAGATCATGATTGAATCATGGCTATCAAAACCATAATACGTGTACATGTGAGCCCACCGCCATAGCATTTGTAGACACCACAATTGCTCGTAGTAACTAAAACCGCATGAGTTTTAATTATGCTTAGCTAAAATGTATCAAGCCACTATGCTGGCTCCATGTTTTTCATACATTGTCAGAATATACCACCTCTTCACCACCTCAGATGTTATTCTCAAAATGGGGTGAAGACCTTGTAACTTAAATTAATTATCAACTAGCGCCACTTGCTGGCTCAGCTAATAAATTAATCACCAAAAATATCTCGGCCACAAGTGCAAATGCAAAAGACTACTGTGGAGAAATTCTTCTTGGTACTTTTCGCGAGCTCATATTCGTTGTGTGTTCACCTTGTCTTGTACGCAATTGGCAGACTTCATCCAACTACTTGCATCAATCTGATGAACCTTCAATGCCACTCGACTTGGCCCTTACAAAAGATTGTTCCTAGTTTCACTTTGAGGCCACTCGACTTGGGCCTTACAAAACATAAAACTCTAAACCAGTCTTATGGTAGAATTTTGGATGCGAGCCCAGCGATTCGCTGCCTGTCTTGCTTCGCCAGTGATGTGTCAGATCTTTCACATGGCTCAGCAAATGAATTTCGCTGTGCTCCAACATGTTTCTCTTAACTTCTTCTGAGGTGGATGCTCCTATAGGCCTTTGGGTTGCTTCGCGAACAAACAGAAGAGGCCTCCTTCTTCGTCAGCGAAGACAAATCTAGGTTCCTCTTTTTTAATTTCGCCGATGCCAAACTCTAGGCATATTGCACACTTCGTATACACACAGGCCTTAACTCGACATCAGAGTCAAATGGCCTCCAAATATATTAGAAATTAGGTTCAAGCCACTACTAGGCCAGAACGCTATTTTTTCATCCCAGTAATGCACATAACGTAGAACTCTTTTTTTATTTTCTCTTTTCTTTTTTTTTTTCCTGGTGAAAGAAAACTAAAATAGAAAAACTACTACAAACTAGAAGTGAAGAAAGATTACCAAAGAAAACTATAACCCAAAAAACTGCAGCTTACTGGACGAGAAGAAAGATTATGCATACCAAGGCAAGTTTAGCTAACCAGCAGAAGGCCACGCAGGAGGCCATTTATGCTTCATTCCCAGTTTTGATGGTTTGGAATTTTCAGCATGAGATGTTTTCGTTGTTAAACTTCTAGGCAAAGAACAGAGATACTTCGTAGCAAGACTTTGAAAATTTAGCTCATAGCTAGGAGACGTCAAAGGAACTTTCACCTTACCCCCCAAGCATCTTTGTTATTTGGCTAAACATGATCTTCAATTGCAATTTTCGACATGACGGTGTTAATAGATCTATTTTATCGCCAACTACCATGTCATAGAACATGACCCCTCTAGAATTAGCCACAGATTGGCCATTATAGACGACCACTTGTTGGTCTGAATTCTGCATATCAAGAGCTTCAAAGGACTTGAACTCCTGCATATGATTTTTGGAACCAATAATCAAATTATAATTATCATCATACTTATCAATTTATCATAGATTGGCTCCGCATCAAGATCATATTTAGAGTCACCAAAGAGTGGTGAATTGATCTCTTCTTCAAAGATAGGCATCTCAAACATTTGTTTGCCTCTATTTTCTTTCCAGGCATCATATTAAGATGCCTCCATGGACTGTATAGTATCATCATAGACAAATTTCTTTTGCAAGAAATTTAGAGCTTGATAATTGTAAACAAGAGTTAACTTGTATTGATGATACTCAAATTTATAGTCGCAAAGGAAAAATTGGCCACTAGAATAATTGTTCTGGCCATTCTTGCAACGTGGGTTGTAGATGTGTCTCCCACATATATCAAGGCCACCGCCTGGCCTTGAGGCATATATGAAGATCTTCAAGTTGAATTGATTAATAAAGCCACATATTGGCTTTCCAAGACCACAACTTAATTGATAATTAAGCTGGCCATGGCTCAATTGATAATCTTCATGATGATGTCCAGTGCCATGAAAGCCACTTGCATGATAATTGAGTTGACCATTTTGATCATGGTTTTGATCAACATGACGTCCAGTAGCAGAATCATAATTAAATTGACCATGAACTTGCTTCTTTTTATCAAAGGAATCAACATGGGCTGCATCTTGCCCCCCATGCATCTTATCAGTAGCCACGTATATGGCGATCAGTGGAGAAATCAAGTATTCGTTCAGAGACAATTTTATTGTCAGGAGAACAATCTTGTTGATCCTCTTCTCCATACGCAGCCTCTATGTAAGGCTGTGATTCACCAGTGAGACCCTTAGGTTGATCGCCACCTATAGGCAATCAAGTCTCGAAAACAGCATCTCCGTGTGCAACTTATTGACTTTCCAAGAAGTCTTCATAGTCTTTGCCAACTTCAGACTTGACTTCTTGGTCGGTTTCTGATTCCACTGCTTGGCAATTTGGCGCATCTTCTGATGCGGTATACTTGGTTGGGAGCGCATACTTGGCTAGGAGGACAAAAACCGTGTCACCGATCCACTTGATTTGGTCAGGACTCTCAATAACCACCTCATTAAGCGAGGAATCTTCATAGGCATCATGTTGAGACGCCTCTCATGTTTGCTCAGTTTCACCATAGTCAAATTTCCATGAGTTTTTGAACTCCATGAGTTGGGCATTCTAGGACTTTCCTTGGACAAGGATTTCTCTCCGGCTTCCCAATGATGGACGCAAAGAGACTCTAGTAGGTCCCACCGGGTATGCCAAAATGTTTGGCTCCAAAACCAACTTGGTGTGCAAACTGTCTCTTTTAAGTGCGCAGGTGTGCCAGAACAGTGGGGTGCAGTCGTCGGGGCATTCCTTGACCTGACTTCTTGATCAAACGTTGTGGAACGCTGTGGACGAGGAGAGCACCAACCTCATCACCAGGTTCTTTTCTATGCCTTTCGAAAAAAGGACTTCTTGCCTTACCGATAAGGACTTTGGTTGTGACCTTCTTCATTACTGAGTCGATACTTAGTGTTGTACACTAAGCAGAGCAATCACCGGGAAGTAGGAGAAAGCACGGGTTTTGCTAAAGCGTGACTTTAGCTTTGCTGGGTTGCTAGGGCGTGACCCTGGCTTTGCTGGTTTTCAACTAGGTTGAAGGTAGGTTTGCTCCGGAGAGACTTTGATAATTTGAGAGATTAGTTGATTGAGAGTTCTTCTCTTTCTGTGCCCTTGAAATCTGGTATTTATACCTTAGGGTTTCGACTGTTCCTTGCCATGGAAGGATTATTGATTGAACTTTCCCATTCAATCTCCGCTACTTGATTCCAATAAGGGCTCGTTTTCCTTATGGATCTCGGAATGGGCGAAACTATAACCCAAACCCAAGCAGATTTAATTTTGGGCCACAGGAATCGGCTCGCTACGCGGAATCCCTTAAAGAGATCTTGCCAAAAATACTTTTGGGCTCAAACAGGTGATACTTAACCTTAATGGATTCCCCTTGTGTATCTTTGATTCATTTGATAGAGTAGTGGATTGAAATGTTTTACCATCTCTGATTGTTCACTTGACATTTGATGTCCCTCGACAACATTTGAGCACCATAGAGGACAACTTTCTAAGTAATAGAACTAGCAGGAAATATTGTGGAACCTTAGATATACAAACAAAAATTATCAAGACATTCATCAGCTTGTTGCAAAGATGATCAGCTAAGAAAAGCTGAGAAACAAGTTTTGAATTCCATATGACAAATTAGGGTAATAAAATGAGAGCTTCTCCAGTGTATGGAACAAAAAAAAAAACATTGGGTGAGAGAGTAAAAACTCTAAAACACTCCAGCACTTCTTCATTAAAGAGTGCACCTTTTGAATTTCCCTCCCAGACTGACACTTGCCAATGAACTGCCATTGGTGCTTATCATTAGCCAAGCTGTTGAAGGAAAATCAGTTTTGTGTGTCTATTCAAACTAGGACAATTCTCTCATCAATCTCTCTCAAATTCCCTTTTACTCACTACTACAAAAAGGTCATCAGACGACGGTGGATTTCTGTTGTCTGATGACCAAGCTGACCGTGGTCTAAGTGAGTGTTGTGTGATTGAAAAATCAGACAACGGTGATTTCACCGTTGTGTGATAGTAGTTTGCTCAACAGAAATACCTATTTCCGTTGTGTGAGTTCTGCGCAGCATGTGCCTGGCATGGCATGTGCGGCGATGACTCGGCACATTCAGACAACAGAAGAAAGAATTCACTGTTGTGTGAGATTCATAACACACAACAGATATAGCTCATTCTCTGTTGTCTGAGACACAACAGATATTACTCATTCTCTGTTGTCTGAGATATATAACATACAACAGATATTACTCATTCTTTGTTGTCTGACATTAATAACACACAACTGAAGTGAAATTATCTCCCTTGTCTGTTGATTACTCAGACAACGGAAATGATTTCATTTCTATTGTGTGTTATGAATCTCCACACAACACAACAACTGAAGTGAAATTTTCTCCCTTGTCTGTTGATTACTCAGACAACGGAGATGATTTCATTTCTGTTATGTGTTATAATCTCACACAACATAACTTTGTTTTCTTTTGTTGTTGGTTGTTAGTTCACACAACTACTCTATTTGGTTGGTTGTGGTGTGAATGTTGTAATCAAATTGGATAACAAACCAGCGACTGTTGTAGGAAAAGCCTCAATTTTGAACTCTTTTACAATCAGACAACACATTGATTTGCATTGTGTTGTAAGACTAAATATTGGACAGTAATTACCACATAAAAAGTACTCAAATCCATATCATTCCATTACCATTTTTCAAATATCCATACATTCAAGTGACTAGGTAATGTACCAAACAATAAAGCATTCCTAGCTAGCTACACATGAATCAAAATGAATTGAAGAATAGTTTTAATAAACTGAGGTGACATTGTTGATGACTTGATTGACATTGTAAGACGCTAATTGATTAATATACACAGGCATGTTATCAACAGGCGGGAAATGGAAAAATAACTATTTGTAAAGCAACCGCGATAGCCTGAAAAGCTTTATAAGCCGGAAATGCTATATTCCTGTGATCATGGGTACCATTACATCGGTGCACCTTGTCCTGCAAAGGCAAGCTATTCAATTAATACCAACGTGCCAATATAGACCATACTATTTAAACCAGTTTATTTAGAAAGAGAACAACATTACCATGCGTTCATATGCTTAAGTTGTAATCAGTCTTTAATCAATAGTTCATGCTCCAGGGTTTGTTTCTGGGTTTTTCAACGCGCTAGAGCCAATAACCTTTGGAAACTTGTCTTCTTTAGGATCTCCATGACATTAGAATTCCTTCTTAGCTCATCACCCTCCAATCCTTCTCTCCTGAGGTTAAATGAGTGCAATAAAAGCAAAAGCTTGTATCATGCAAAGACATGCTGACTGAAAACTGCACTGAAGATATACAGTAATTACTTGGAATCCAACATTGCTAGATGACATGCAAGTCATAGCATTATCCTTACAAACAGAACTCTTATGAAGTATACAATAAAACATTATTACTACAAAAACAGTTTGGCTAATTTCCATTGCAGATACAAAATGATACAATGCACATTTCTTAACTACAAAAACAGTCCGGCTAATTTCCATTGCTGATACGAAATGATAGAATGCACAGTTCTTGAATAAGAATGAAAACTGTCTCCTACTGCCCTCAAGCAAAAAACACTACATTCACTAAACACATAAAGAATCAAACTTTGATGATCTAATCAAAAACTGAACTTGCCCTCAAGCAAAAACACTACGTTTACTCAACAAGAGGAGCTTCAGCCACATCATTTTAAATAACAGCAGTTTCAACACACTAATGTATAAAACAAAATACAATAATGTGGCACAGCTCACAGAATTAAATACTTCCACATTCAGTGTGAAAATTATAAGCAGATATGTCATGTTGTAGTATTCATATCATGAGTAAAAGTGGATATCAACAATTACCCAGATTTAATCGATTCCCAAAAGCCAGCTTTATATGTCTTATGAATTTTGCTTCCTGCAAACAAAATAAGAAAAACTTAAAACTTTTCCATTGTAGCTCACAGAAATTAATACCCTTTGACCACCAGTACTCAAGCTCAGAAGGCATAGGTATTCTCAGTGGAGCTTTATAGAAGGAGTTCAACCACATTTCCCTTCCTCATCAACCTCATGCACATGTTTTCCAGTAATCAGGGACCTGCCAAAAAAACAAAGAATTCTATCTTAATTCTGACTAACTGAACCAATGTTCATCTTCATTTCTTCATGTAAAAAAAATTCAAAAGTCATAAATAGTTTATTAGAGCTTACTTCATAGAATTGGTTTATGAAGCCTGGTGCCATCCAAACATCTTCATCTTCATAGAAATAGGGATGTTGAGGAATCACATACGGGCCCCTCTCTTCCCTAACCACTAAAAGGAAACAAAAATTCCAATAATCATGAACCAAGAAGGGGTCAAACAGTATCCAAAAGGTGAATGGGTCATATGAAACTAATCCACATCTGCATGAATGGAATTTTTGAATAATTTATGATCCAAATTGAAACTCCCTGTACTGATAAATGTCCAAAAACAACTAAGCTGCTGAATTTGATGAGAGACAGAGGATCACACAACAAAGAGAGACCAAGGACCCAGAGAATCAAACAGACAGAGCATCACAAACAATATGGAACAAGCACCCAAAGAATCAAGCAGAGAAACAAATGTATGCAAATTTTATGGGATGGACAAATGCTATTGGTAACTCCTAATTAAACATATGTATATTCCATTATATTCTCAACAATTATCTCTAGATGACTTTATGCATCATGCATTGCAGTACTATTAAGCAAAAGCACAATAATGATAGAGTTTATCTTAGTACATAGGCATGCATATACCTTTTTTGACATCTGGAAGTCTTCCTTCTTCAGGAGATTCGAATGAATCCTGATTAAGATTATAAAGAACAAAGTTAATTAAAAAGAATCTAACAACTTCCTTCTTCAGGAGATTCCAATGCATCTGGAAGTCTTCCTGCACAACCCGAAAACCCACATTACCAGACAAAAGTTGTGAATTTAATCATCAAATTATACATGGTAGAAACATATAAACAATTTACCTGGTTTCATATCACAAAAGGGATTATCCAACTCCACTAGTTAGGACACAAGTGGCCAAGCAGAATTACAACAAACTGCTCTTAATATTGACATCATACACGTTAGACCAGTAAAGCACACAGGAAGACAAACTTATCAAACTTACAGAATTTGATCTTCAGATAATGGTAACCATCTATATCAGACGGTTGGTTACTGGCCTGCAATATTGGGCTTTTGCCAAAATTTGATAAACAACTGCCAGTCTACAGCAAACTTATGTCCTACTGAACTGATGCATGCCATCTTTCAGAATCCCCAACATAAACCTAAAAGTGAAGCCATAGACATTTTCCTAAATTGAAATTGGAATTTACATATGCTAACAGTGAGTGATCTTCTATAATTTTATTCTGCATATTGTCCAAGACAAGAATAAAAGAACTCTGCAGAAGCAAGAACTCACAACTAGTACAGACTACAACAGATATTCAATTGAAACTTTATTTAAATTAAACTTGTTGCTATCTGGGAGAGAATATATGGGGATGAATCACAGGATCAATACCTGTAATTAAAAGATAAAGTGATTCCAATTGAGGTTACCCTATCAGTGACTCAGAGATACTAAAGAACCTACCAGAATGCAAATGATGATGTCCAACGAAGACAAGGAGATGTTGTGACATTCATAGCTCATGCAAAAACAATGAATACTGAAAAGCTTCTTGCAACAAGTTTCATTCTTATTGGAAAGTTCTAAATAGCAGATACTATAATCTTTCTAATGGGCTTCAGATAACGAATCAAATGACTAGACTACACAATTCAGAGCACAATCAAATGGCACCTAGCTATCGAACCCACTTATGATGTATAATGATGTCTACCTAATAGAATCTTAATATCAAACAACATGCAATGAAGGAATTCCTTACTTCAAAATGAACTCTTTTCCAACTGTATTAGGATATGAATACAGCAAGTACCTTTGTGTAGGCTCTTGCAGAAGCTGTAGTTCTTCCCTAAGCATTCTTACTGTTCAAAACATAAACATTGAATGATCAACCCAATAACTCAGTGAACACATTAATATGCCTAAGAAAGCAAAAGAATAGATAAACAAAGATCACAAAAGGCAGTTGTTTACTCATCTTGTTGGCAAGATTTACACTTTATATATCCCAGAGATTAGTAACCCAACCCCAAAATGAAGTATTTGCCCTGTTTTCTCCCTATAGAAAGGGAAAGACAAACCTTTTCATAATCAATCAACAATAGCTAGGAACGAAATCAAATTATATCAGTGAGCCCTAAATCCATACTAAATTTAACTAACAAAACCCAAACAAAACCTAAAATTACTCTCAATTGATAACCCATATCGGATACCTTGATTAGTTTCGTGACCGTGACTTGTTCAACCTTACGCACAAACTGATAGAATCAGTAATATGGCAGCAAACTTGTACAACCCAATTAGGTTTCCCCAAATCCCTAACCTGCAGAAAACATTGATATAATTTTCAGGACAATAAAGCAAACGGACATGAAAACCGGTCAAAATCGAAAGAAGGTCTTTATACTTAATAAAAGTGAATAAGAATATAGTTTAGCAAGAAAGTACCTAATCTGCCTCATTTGCTCAAAAAGATCACTTAAGCTTTTGGAACTCCAAATCTGAGTCTTGAATGAGTGATAAGACTTGCATATCAGTTTTAATAAGATGCCTTCTGTTGGTCACCACTCCTTAACTGAGTTTGTAAATCTCAAATTACATAGAACAGAACAAAAGAATTTAGATAATACAGTATTCTCAAATTTCCCAAAGTCGATCATAATTTTAAGAGGGTAAAAAAGAAGGCCAGAATTATCGAAACCTTGATGGAACCAGCATTTTTGATAACTTGGATTCTGATGGAGCACCTGTTTGACCTGAACAGCACAAATCACAACATCAACTTGCTTCACTGCTCCAACAAGGTTCTCTTCGTCTTCCAGCGAACCCTGAAACAGAGACAAATAAACTGAGTTGATAAATGACTTAAACTATTCGAACATGGTTAAGAGCCACAAATGGAAACAAGGGTACGACTTGGAGGAGTGTGACGCCGGCATCGGAGAGGGCTCGAAGGTTTTGGGACTTGTGGGGGTCGGAGAAGGTGTCGGGTCGGACGAGAGCGAAAGTGGGGTGAGAGAAATGGAGGCTGGCATTGGCTAAATGGTGACCCAGATTTCCTGTTGCTCTGATTATCAGTACTCTACTCTTCTTCTTCTCCATTTCTGGATTAGAACCATATCCGAAATAAAATCTAGTACGCGGCTAAAGAACAGTTTTAGAGCATCAGCAGTGGGCAACCCAAATTTGGGACCAAAACCTAAATTTGGTCCAAAATTGAAGATGTGAACTACAATTAGTCGGAAAAATCTGGAATCAGAAACAACCAACCCAAAACCCCATGCCAATTCATACCAATTACCTTAATCGGTGAAGAATCGGTGTTTAAAACCCACGAGCATTGGGAAACCCCAAATCTTGCAACGCCATCACGGCCGAGGCCGATCCTTCACCGACACAGAGAGCCTTATCACCGTTCAAAGCTGCTCGCCCATTAGCTCTCTGACCACACTGACAGTCAAGTTCACATCTTGCTTGCACTGCGCCAAATCGAAAGTACCCCAAATGGGATTCAGAAACCGGGTGTGAAAGATGAACTTGCCATGGAACAACCACGAGAGACTTGTGGCCTCGGTGGTGCCTCTCGAATCTTGGGGGCTCGATTCTTGAGCTAAGTGTAAGGGATATGCAGTCGAGAGAGAGAGCGAAGTGTCGAGAGAGAGAGAGAGTGAGCGAAGTGTCGATGTGCAGTCGAGAGAGGGCTAAGTGTCTAGAGAGCGGCTGCATGCTTTTTTTGGTTCTTTTCTTTTTCTTTTAGACACGATGTGGGAATCAAAAACCTAGCTAGAAATTTTCTTAAGTTATTCACACAATAGAAATATATATGACTGTCGTCTGAATGTATAAAATGTAAATCATGGAGGGAAAACTTGGCGCCTTCAACATTTTTGGTTAAAATGTTACCGTCATTTGCATGTTCACACAACAGAAAACCTTAAATCTGTTGTAGATTATGTAGCTTGCACTAGCCCTATCTCGGTGAAGACATTCAAGCAAGCATCCTTCAACTTTGGTGCTTAGTTTTTCAATCACACAACGGCAATAATAAAACCCGTTGTCCTAGTAGCCCAAATTTCAGCTTTTCAACATCCAACCAAAAACTCCGAAGTGGAGGGAAATCTGCCGCTAAATTTTTAAGGCTCAGACGACGGACCATGCTTAATTTCCGTTGTGCAATGTAGTTCCTATAAAAAAGTTATCACTTTGTTGGCATTCACACAACAGAATTCAACCAGCACCGTTGTGTGATTAAACTGACTTCAACACACAACAGATGATTTGTGTTCCGTTGTGTGATTAGTGTTGTGTGATTAACTTTTTGTACTAGTGACTTAAACACGTTATCAGCACGAGCCCTAACCTTGAGATCAAAAATTCAAAACCAGAAAATTCTGCAACGTCACCTTTTCACCGTTGCACCTAGCCCATACTAGACTAGCCGCTGCTGCCCACCTGCCCCCCCCCCCTGAGCTGCACACTATCCCTACAGCCTTTACACACCCGTGTGCCGCCTACTGCCCCTGCAGCACAGCAAGACGCTCGTTCCAGTGTAAATCAGCCTACTTCCAAGCCCTGAAACGTCTTGATAGGGACCTCAGATCAAAATGCTTCCTTCACCAAAGTTGTTTGTCTCTGTCTCTTCTATCTGATCTCCGAATTTCAGCCTTATCGGAGTTGTTTTGAGACCTGTACACCAATTGAAGTGAAAGTTGTTAAAAGGCAAATCTGCTCCAAATTTCAACAAAAAAATCCTTGAAAGCCGCTGCTGCCACCTTCAAGCATCACTACAGCAGCTCTTAGCCCATGCTACTCTCATCTGCGTGCCTACCCCTGCAGTGCCTATGCGCCCCTGCACACGCATCTATCGACCAGCTCCTCAGCTTACCTCGGCCAGACTTGTATCGGCCACACTGCAAGGATTGAAAGATAGTTTGCAATCCCTGACCTAGCGTCAATGGAACGCCTGCAATCCTACACGCCTGCTCAACACGCGTATGTATTGAGAATTTCAAGTTCTGAAATTCATGAGTATGTTTTCACAAGTTGTTCCCTTGTTGAAATTTAAATTTACTTTTCTTCGGGGACTTACAAAATCCCTTCTGTTTGAACCCAAAATTAACATTTTTTCCTACAAGGGAGACTCGAAGAAAATCGGGCCAATATCGGTGGCCCAAGTTATATATTTTCGACAAGTTCGGAAAATATTGTTTAGAGACTAAATAAAGCCTACTTCGAGGCCAAGTAATCATGAGGCAAATCTGAATATTCCTTGATTTACTAGTAATTGTCAAATATTTGATAATTAATGGTGACTTATTTGCTTGATTACCAAGCATTGTGCAAGAGAGGAGCCATTCAAATATTCATATATTCCCATGCAATTAATGTGTAATGGCATGCACGTGCAAATATAGAAGCATGCAATCATGCTTGCTGGTGGTCAAAGAGGAATATATATATGATGTCTGTATCGTGGCTCATGCATGGTTCAATTAAGGAAGGTTCCCCATACAATTAAACATGGTAACGTGCTTCTCTACCTATGTTCAATAATACTCATGCAAAGTAAGTCCTATGGTGGGGGCCATCAACTATTCGCTGCCAATAAGAAGCATGCAATCATGCTTAATTGCAATAAACAATATATATATATATATATATATATATATATAGGGAGAAATATCACTTTGGTCATCGAATTATGGGTCGCTCGACACTTTGGTCATTCAACTTTTAAAAATTTCATTTTGGTCATCGAACTATATCACCGTATATCACTTTGGTCATTCCGTCAGTTTTCTCTGTTAACTCCAGGGATATTTTGGAGATGAAATGTTTTACCCGCCATTTTTATAACTTGATCCAATTTTCCCCGCCTAAACATAAAACTTCATCCAATTTTACCAACTTTTCCCTCCTTTTATTCATGCATTCATCATAAGTAATCAAAGCATATAATTGTTTGAACCAATATTTGGCAATGCTCACGTGGCAATTTTTGAGAGAACAATAACAGAGAAAAATAATCGATTCAGATAATGATTCAAAGTGAGGGAATATAAGCGAAAGAAAATATTGATTTAATAAATCGAG
>JANPXK010000103.1:0-17900 GCA_024704745.1 Rosa lucieae
ACCCTGGGTGATGGGTTCAAATTGGATCTCAGAGATACTATAGACTGTGCGTAAACCACAATGTGGGAGTAGCCGATAGGGGCCTAAACCTCAATGAGGGAGTAGCCTCCGTAGTGTCACCAAAATGAGTCCTCCCTCTCACTTACTTCTTAATCTGGCCATCTAGCCTTCTGAAACAAAGGAAAGTGACTTATGTCTAGGCGACTATCCCTAGATCGTAGCTCACCAATAGTAGTGGTTTCTATTGGGCTCGACTTACAACTTGTGATCAATTGAGATATTAACTTTATTTTGTAAAGATAATAAGATACTTGAACATAACCTTCACTTGTTAATTGTGTGTTTTGTACATTTTATACTTGTATAAATTTCTTACGTGGTTTATTTGTGAAGATTGTGGATAGTTTGTAATTTATACTCTCTTTATACTTGTATAAATCATAAATAGTAAAGTAGCCGTGAATAGTAACTTGTGAATAGTGACTCGTGAATAGTAAAGTTGATGTATAAATCACTAATTTGTAATTAGTTTACTTTATACTTTACTAATTTCTTTAAATTTTAATGATGTTCAGGATTCCTATGAATGACCGAGCCTTTTGGACCCTCCAAAATAAAGGAAATTGAAGCAAGGCTCACTCGTTTGAAGGGTCCTTCACTCCTTGAGTTCACAAGTCCTTCTCCTTCAACATACAGAGAGTACACATTCAACGAGCAAGGAAGAGGACTACTGTTCTGAGGAGTCTACATCACCTACACCAAGTCCATCTCCGCTTCACGTTCACCTTCACCTGTGGTTTCATCCAACTCTACACCACCACCTTCACCACCACCTGAAGAAGTCAGAGAAGAGAGAATGGCATCTATCAGGGAACTTATCCACCGCAACTGTGAAGGAGGACCCCCTACAGGCATAGTATACCCTGCCCCTGCAGCTGGAAGACAAGCAGAGTTTGAACTTAAGAGTGGACTGTTGCACAAGCTCCCTATCTTCCATGGACTTAATATGGAGGACGCCAATAAGCACATTCGAGAATTCCAATCTGTTTGTGCAAACATGCAACCACAAGGGGCAGATGAGAATCTTCTGAAGATGAGAGCATTTCCATTCTCTCTAGCTGATAGAGCCAAGGATTGGCTATATGAACTTCCTGCAGGACGTATCACTTCATGGGAGACAATGAGGAAGGCCTTCTTGGAAAAATACTTCCCAGCTTCAAAGGTCATCACACTCAGGAAGAAGCTCAGTGGAATTGAGCAAGCCCATGATGAGTCCTATTCTGCTTACTATGAGAGGTTCAACTCCCTACTTGCACAATGCCCTCAACATCAGATGAAGGATGAGACCCTACTTACATGCTTCTACGAAGGACTCTTACCCTTGGAAAGGCAAATGCTTGATGCTGCAGCTGGAGGCGCTTTGTGGATAAGTCACCTACGGTTGGGAAAGAACTTATAGCTAATCGTGCCCTAAACTCCCAACAGTATGAGGGTGTGAGACAAACTCGTAGGGTAAATGAGGTGAGCACTAGTCCTGCTATTGCGGATCAATTGAGCAAACTCACCCTTCTTGTGAACAAGGTGGCGACTACTCAAGGCCATGGAGGACCCTCTGCTTGTGGGGTATGCTCTGTGCAAGGACATCCTACGGATCAATGTCCTCAACTAAGTGAGAATGGTGGTTGGGAGTCTTGAACGCCATGGAGGCTATCAAGGGAACCAAGGGGGTCCCCAACGTCCAAGGTATGATCCATATTCAAATACCTATAACCCTGGATGGAGGGACCACCCCAACTTCAAGTGGACCAACAATGAAAATGGTCAGAACCCTCTTGGTGGCAATTTCCAACGTCCTCAAGGACCTCCTTATCAAAGACCTTACATGCCTCCTCAACAAAACGTAGGGAATCCCTACTCTCACTATGATAAGACGATAGAGGCATTGACTAATTCCACTCAGGCATTGACTAGTGCCACACAGACTCTGCTTCAAGGACAAGAGAACCATACCAAGGACATTGCAGAGCTCAAGAAGCAGATGGGACAGGTGGTGGACTTCATGACCAAGTTTCATGAAACTGGTAGGCTTCCGAGCAACACAATTCAAAACCCAAAGGGAGGCTTTGAAGGTTCCACAAACTGAGGACAAGAGGAAACCACGTCTAGGCTGAGAAGACGTTAAAACCAAGCGCTACTTGGGAGGCAACCCATGCAAATCAGATTTGCT
Source organism: Rosa lucieae (assembly GCA_024704745.1). Lineage (NCBI taxonomy): Eukaryota > Viridiplantae > Streptophyta > Magnoliopsida > Rosales > Rosaceae > Rosa > Rosa lucieae. The sequence continues at coordinate 2,228 of JANPXK010000103.1, forward strand.
TTCTTTATCCTTATCTTTTATTTTTCGTTTTTGCTTATTTGTTTTAGTAGTTATTTTCGTAAATTTCATCCCTATATGCTTAAGTGTTTCATTGCATGCTTATTCTTGATTACATTGAGGACAATGCAATATTTAAGTGTGGGGGAAGGGATTTACACTTTTATTTTGAGTCATATATTGAAAAATACAAAAAAATTGAAAAATGTCAAAAATTCAAAAAATTTTCGTTGCTTTTGTTTTTGTTTTGAGTCTTAGGATGCCCTTTCAACTGTCTAGGATGATTCTATATCTCTGAAATCATGATTAAAAGAGGATCACAAGATTGAGATGATTTTTAAACATGGTATTCTTTGGTTAATTGAGATATATGAAAAATGTATGCATGTGTAGTGGATATGGATTTCGTACTTTGGTACAGAATATAAAGCATGTTAAGATGAGTTTTGATTCATAAAGCCCATGTGAGATAATTGAGCCATGTCCCTTTTTCTTGGAGTGATAAATGAAAATATATTCTTAATTTCTTGGCGATATTTTGATGATCTCATTATTCTTCATTTGATTGATTGCTTGCCATAGATTAAGTTTGATGGACTAGAGAATGCTAGAATTCACTCTTGTGCTTGTTGAGACGTATATCAATACATGGCCCTGATTCTGGAAGGGATAGAGGCACCTTAGGAATTACCACCATTGCTATATAAACTTGTGTCCCCAATTGTGCCCGTCGAGGGACTCCCCTAGATAAGCCCCTTGAGCCTACATTGAGCCTTTTTATTCATCACCCTTAAAACCCTTAACCATGAAGCTTAGTATAGTTACAACCCTACCCTTTGTTCTAAGAACTTAGTGGAGCTATCTTTTGAGACATACTACATGGATTTGGTGCTAAGGATGAAGATTGAGAAGAGGTGAAAGTTCAAGTGTGGGGGTAGACTTGTCCATAGAGAAAAAAAATATGTGAAAGCCGTGAAAAATGAAAGAAAAAAAATACTGTACGGCTAGAAAAGAAAAGAAAGAAATATTTATGGATTTTAGTCCCCCATACTTGGTGAGATTGGAGTTTACTTTGAATTGAAGGCCCATTATAGAAAAATTTGGCCTTTGTCCACTCCACACTAGTTCAAGGGAAGTTTACAATGAAGATTGGGCCCAACATGAAGACATTAGGCCCCTTTTATGTTACCTCTAGGGAAAGTGACGTTTTTGCAATGCCTTGGTGGATTTCTTGAGGCTTCTACATCTATATGTGCTCTACTAGGTTTTTAGGACACTTTGATAAATCCTTATCCTTCATTTCTTAAAACCTTGAGCCTTGGCCCCATTACAACCTTTAAGAAGACCTTCTTGATCCTTAAGATGGGACAGCCCTTGATGTGGAGATGAGTTACAAGAGTTGAACCTATGGCTTGGGTCCATCTGTGCAAGTAGTTGGTATCCTTCATGAGATCTTTAAAGAAAATTATACAGGTGCTTTCGTTTCTTACATATGTGATATTTTGTTATCTTTCACATATACTTGAGTGTATAAGCTTTTAAGCATTGCCATGATCTGAGAGAAGAAAGAGTGGATATACCTTGTGAGGATTTGAATCAGACTTGTTTGAAACGTGCTTAACAGAACCATCACCATTGTTACAACCAAGTCCTACTTGTGTATGTGTAAATTATGTGTTTCAATTAACTCTCGAATGCCTAACATTGAATTTTGGTTAAGTGCTAATCTTGGTGTTATGAAAGTAAGAGATTGCTGAGACAAATAGTTGAAGGGCAATAGAGTCATTGTTTTTGTAGAGTCTTTATTTCTGTTGAGTCTTAGTGTGTGTCTTAGTGTGATTTTGCTAAGGGACTAGCAAAAGCTAAGTGTGGGGGAATTTGATAGGAGCATTTTAATGCGACGTTTTAACTGCATTTCCCTACATTTTTCTGCGCCATTTCCTTGAAAAATCCCTATTTTGGGAAGTTTCCATTCTTTGATTGGGAAAGTTCCTTATTGTAGAAAGTTTCCATTTTTGTAGTCTTCATTTCTCATTTTTAGCAAGTTTCCATTTTTCAGTTTAGGAAAGTTTCTATTTTTCATTTTTAGTAAGTTTCTATTTTAAGTATAGTTTCTATTTTCAGGACCTCCGAGCTAGAAAGAGGAAATGAACGCACGAATGGAAAGAGGAGCTTGCGAACATCAAGACGAACGAATATGAGAGAAAATGGCCCACACATTTGAGCAGAAATGAAGAAACAAGCTTTCCTAGTCCAACCAGGAAATCCTACGAAATGGAGGAAAGCTTCCCTAGCAAGTTTCCAACGCAACCATGAAAAGAAATGGAAAAATAAAGTGTTTTGCGTTGGAAAATGAGAAGGCTTGAAGATGAAGCAACGAGGCCCAAGAACTCTTTGGATTTTCGGCAAAATTGGATCAAGGCCCATCAAAGCCCATACCATTAGGGTTTGTGACGCAAACCCTAACCCTTAAAGATTTTTGCCGTGAATTTGCAAGAGAGAAACAGGAAGAGGCGTCCAAAATCAGAAATAAAAAGGAGATTTTCTAGGGAGATTTTCTAGGTTTATTTTTATGGAAATAAATCAAGAGATAAACCCTAGAAGACTCCTAGCCGTCCAGCCAAGAGGAAAACAAGGGGATGCCGTGCAACCCTAAGGAATTCGGCCAAAGATAATGAAGAAAGAAGCTAGGGTTTTGCCGTGAGGAAAAATCAGAAAAATAAAGAGATTTTGTGGAGATTTCTTAGGGAGCTTTTAAAGGAAAGTGAATATTTTGAACACAAAAAGCTCTCAAAGGAGTCTAGGTTCGTCCCCCTTGTTCTCTAAATATATTGTTGCCGAAATTGGTGAAAGAAATCAGAAATTATCTATGTATTTCGGCAAGAATTATTTAGGGAATAAATATTGGAATTTTGTGATTGGTTGCACCACTTCATAGGGCTTATGTGGCAAGAATTCATTGGAGGAAATTATGTGGAGGAAGCAAGCAATAGCCGTGAGCTTTTCTAGGGTTTTGGACGGCATGAAGACCTAGGGGCCGTCCCCTATATATTCATCTCTTCTCTCAACGTTTTGTAGTTCCCACTTTTGCGTTCATACACTTTAGAAAAAAATCAGAAAACTCTCTAGCTTAGCCGTGCTCTTCTCCATCCTCTAAGGCAACCACGAAGTGCAAGCAAGGCCAAGGAAGAAGAAGACAAGCCGTGAGCACCATCCATCCTCCACCTTGAAGATTGCTTTCGAAATTCAAGAGACCACATCATCACTTCATTCATCTCATCTTCATCACGGTGTAATCCGATTCTCCTTGTAACCTTTGCTTTGTATTTTCGTTGGTGTTGCCTTAGTTGACACACATGTTTGAACAATTATTAATTTCTGGAATTTTATGATTAATTGTTAATTTTCAGATTCATATATTGCGATTTATGGTTGCTTTTGTGTGAGTGTTTGATTAAATTTGCATGATAGATAACTTTTGTATTTTAATCTTATGTGGTTGCAAACACTTAGGGTTTTAATATAATTGGTGCTAGGTTTAAGAACATGAAATCGACTTTTCGTTTTGTGTAAACTTGAATCAATGTAGTAAAGGTTTTGTGCAAAAACCGAATTTAATCAAAGAAGATTGCAATTAGGTGGACTTTTTCATACTAAGTTGCACATTTGAGTTGATAGCCTTTCTAGGGATAGCCTTTCTAGGTGCTTAATGCGTTGAACATGACATGATTGACTAGCTTTCTAGGGTTTGATTGCATGTTTGATAGGATTAATCTAGGTGCTTTCGCTTAGGTTAATTAGCATTGAAAGTAAAATATGGGAAATTGTTTGCTTTGAACGTTTCACATGATCAACTCCTCTTGCATGACTATGATGAACAATGATGAACTTGAATTGATTTTAATTATATGTTTCGGTTTGATCTTTGTTCTTGCATTCCATTTGTATTTTTATGTTTTTGCATTTTAATTATTTTATTAGCTTAACTTTTATTTTCGAAAATAGAAAACCAAAAATTCCCCCTTTTTCGTAAATATGTATATATTTTGTTATATTTTTGTAAATATTATACTTTGTTTAATTTTAATTGTTTAATTGTTTGACAATGACAGGTGTACCCTCAATCCCCGGAATAGAACGATCCCTACTTACTTATACTACTAATGACATTTCAGGGTTAAATTGGGCGCTTCCTCGAAGGCGCATCAAAACCCTAAGCAAATCCTAAACCCTAGAAGCAAGAAGTTTGCAAAATCACTGTTCATAGACTCAAATTGAAACAAAGTGATCAAATTGTTTGAAAACGTAACTACGGCTTTGAATCTCACTAGAACAACGCATGGAAAGACTTAAAAACGGTTTCACTAAAAGCGAAAGCAAATCCTAGACCCTAGAAGCAAGAAGTTTGGAAAATCACTGTTCATAGACTCAAATTGAAACAAAGTGATAAATTGTTTGAAAAAGTAACTAGGGCTTTGAATCTCACAAGAACAACGCATTTAAAGGTTTTTAAGCCATTTCCCTAAACCCAAAGCAAATCCTAAACCATAGAAGCAAGAGGTTTGGAAAATCACTATTCATAGACTCAAATTGAAACAAAGTGATCAAATTATCTGAAAAAGTAACTAGGGCTTTGAATCTCACAAGAACAACGCATTTAAAGGTTTTGAAGCCATTTCCCTAAACCCTCAGCAAATCCTAAACCCTAGAAGCAAGTAGTTTGCAAAATCACTGTTCATAGACTCAAATTGAAACAAAGTGATCAAATTATCTGAAAAAGTAACTGGGGCTTTGACTCTCACAATAACAACGCATTTAAAATTTTTGAAGCCATTTCCCTAAACCCTCAGCAAATCCTAAACCCTAGAAGCAAGTAGTTTGGAAAATCATTGTTCATAGACTCAAATTGAAACAAAGTGATCAAATTATCTGAAAAAGTAACTAGGGCTTTGACTCTCACAATAACAACGCATTTAAAATTTTTGAAGCCATTTCCCTAAACCCTCAGCTAATCCTAAACCCTAGAAGCAAGTAGTTTGCAAAATCACTGTTCATAGACTCAAATTGAAACAAAGTGATCAAATTGTTTGAAAAAGTAACTAGGGCTTTGAATCTCACTAGAACAACGCCTGGAAAGACTTAGAAGTCATTTCCACTAAAACAGCGAATGCTAAACCCTAGAAGCAAAGAGTTTGGAAAATCACTATTCATATACTCAAATTGAAACAAAGTGATCAAATTGTTTGAAAAAGTAACTAGGGCTTTGAATCTCACAAGAGCAATGCATTTAACGGTTTTTAAGCCATTTCCCTAAACCCTAGAAGCAAGAAGTTTGCAAAATCACTGTTCATAGACTCAAATTGAAACAAAGTGATCAAATTGTTTGAAAAAGTAACTAGGGCTTTGAATCTCACAAGAACAACGCCTGGAAAGACTTAGAAGTCATTTCACAAAAAGCGAAAGCGAATCCTAAACCCTAGAAGCAAGAGGTTTGGAAAATCACTATTCATATACTCAAATTGAAACAAAGTGATCAAATTGTTTGAAAAAGTAACTAGGGCTTTGAATCTCACTAGAACAACGCATGGAAAGACTTAAAAGCGGTTTCACTAAAAGCGAAAGCAAATCCTAGACCCTAGAAGCAAGAAGTTTGGAAAATCACTGTTCATAGACTCAAATTGAAACAAAGTGATAAATTGTTTGAAAAAGTAACTAGGGCTTTGAATCTCACAAGAACAACGCATTTAAAGGTTTTGAAGCCATTTCCCTAAACCCTCAGCAAATCCTAAACCCTAGAAGCAAGTAGTTTGCAAAATCACTGTTCATAGACTCAAATTGAAACAAAGTGATCAAATTATCTGAAAAAGTAACTAGGGCTTTGAATCTCACAAGAACAACGCATTTAAAGGTTTTGAAGCCATTTCCCTAAACCCTCAGCAAATCCTAAACCCTAGAAGCAAGTAGTTTGCAAAATCACTGTTCATAGACTCAAATTGAAACAAAGTGATCAAATTATCTGAAAAAGTAACTAGGGCTTTGACTCTCACAATAACAACGCATTTAAAATTTTTGAAGCCATTTCCCTAAACCCTCAGCAAATCCTAAACCCTAGAAGCAAGAAGTTTGCAAAATCACTGTTCATAGACTCAAATTGAAACAAAGTGATCAAATTGTTTGAAAACGTAACTACGGCTTTGAATCTCACTAGAACAACGCATGGAAAGACTTAAAAACGGTTTCACTAAAAGCGAAAGCAAATCCTAGACCCTAGTAGCAAGAAGTTTGGAAAATCACTGTTCATAGACTCAAATTGAAACAAAGTGATAAATTGTTTGAAAAAGTAACTAGGGCTTTGAATCTCACAAGAACAACGCATTTAAAGGTTTTTAAGCCATTTCCCTAAACCCTAAGAAAATCCTAAACCCTAGAAGCAAGAAGTTTGCAAATCAGTTCATAGACTCAAATTGAAACAAAGTGATCAAATTTGTTTGAAAGGTAACTACTGCTTTAAATCTCACTAGAACAACGCATGGAAAGATTAAAAGCGGTTTCAGTAAAAGCGAAAGCAAATCCTAGACCCTAGAAGCAAAAAGTTTGGAAAATCACTGTTCATAGACTCAAATTGAAACAAAGTGATCAAATTATCTGACAAAAGAACTAGGGCTTTGAATCTGACGAGAACAACGCATTTAAAGGTTTTTGAAGCCATTTCCCCTAAACCCTCAGCAAATCCAAACCCTAGAAGCAAGTATTTTGCAAAATCACTGTTCATAGACTCAAATTAAACAAAGTGATCAAATTATCTGAAAAAGTAACTAGGGCTTTGAATCTCACAATAACAACGCATTTAAAGGTTTTGAAGCCATTTCCCTAAACCCTCAGCAAATCCTAAACCCTAGAAGCAAGTAGCTTGCAAAATCACTGTTCAGACTCAAATTGAACAAAGTGATCAAATTGTTTGAAAGAAACTAGGGCTTTGAATCTCACTAGAACAACGCATGGAAAGACTTAAAAGCGGTTTCACTAAAAGCGAAAGCAAATACTAGACCTTAGAAGCAAGAAGTTTGGAAAATCACTGTTCATAGACTCAAATTGAAACAAAGTGATAAATTGTTTGAAAAGTAACTAGGGCTTTGAATCTCACAAGAACAACGCATTTAAAGGTTTTTAAGCCATTTCCCTAAACCCTAGAAGCAAGTAGTTTGCAAAATCACTGTTCATAGACTCAAATTGAAACAAAGTGATCAAATTATCTGAAAAAGTAACTAGGGCTTTGAATCTCACAATAACAACGCATTTAAAGGTTTTGAAGCCATTTCCCTAAACCCTCAGCAAATCCTAAACCCTAGAAGCAAGAAGTTTGGAAAATCACTGTTCATAGACTCAAATTGAAACAAAGTGATAAATTGTTTGAAAAAGTAACTAGGGCTTTGAATCTCACAAGAACAACGCATGGAAAGACTTAAAAGCGGTTTCACTAAAGCGGAAAGCAAATCCTAGACCTTAGAAGCAAGAAGTTTTGGAAAATCACTGTTCATAGACTCAAATTGAAACAAGTGATAAATTATTTGAAAGTAACTAGGGCTTTGAATCTCACAAAACAACGCATTTAAAGGTTTTGAAGCCATTTCCCTAAACCCTAAGCAAATCCAAACCCTAGAAGCAAGTAGTTTGCAAAATCACTGTTCATAGACTCAAATTGAAACAAAGTGATAAAATTGTTTGAAAAAGTAACTAGGGCTTTGAATCTCACTAGAACAACGCTGGAAAGACTTAAAAGCGGTTTCACTAAAAAGCGAAAGCAAATCCTCGACCCAGAAGCAAGAAGTTTGGAAAATCACTGTTCATAGACTCAAATTGAAACAAAGTGATAAAATGTTTGAAAAGTAACTAGGGCTTTGAATCTCACAAGAACAACGCATTTAAAGGTTTTTAAGCCATTTCCCTAAACCCTAAGCAAATCCTAAACCCTAGAAGCAAGTAGTTTGCAAAATCACTGTTCATAGACTCAAATGGAAATAAAGTGATCAAATTGTTTGAAAAAGTAACTAGGGCTTTGAATCTCACAAGAACAACGCATTTAAAGGTTTTGAAGCCATTTTCCCTAAACCTCAGCAATCCTAAACCCTAGAAGCAAGTAGTTTGGAAAATCACTATTCTAGACTCAAATTGAAACAAAGTGATCAAATTGTTTGAAAAAGTAACTAGGGCTTTGAATCTCACTAGAACAAACGCATGGAAAGACTTAAAAGCGGTTTCACTAAAAGCGAAAGCAAATCCTAGACCCTAGAAGCAAGAAGTTCGGAAAAATCACTGTTCATAGACTCAAATTGAAACAAAGTGATAAATTGTTTGAAAAAGTATCTAGGGCTTTGAATCTCACAAGAACAACGCATTTAAAGGTTTTGAAGCCATTTCCCTAAACCCTCAAACCCTAGAAGCAAGTAGTTTGGAAAATCACTATTCATAGACTCAAATTGAAACAAAGTGATCAAATTGTTTGAAAAAGTAACTAGGGCTTTGAATCTCACTAGAAAACAACGCATGGAAAGACTTAAAAGCGGTTTCACTAAAAAGCGAAAGCAAATCCTAGGCCCTAGAAGCAAAAAGTTTGGAAAATCACTGTATAGACTCAAATTGAAACAAAGTGATAAATTGTTTGAAAAAGTATCTAGGGCTTTGAATCTCACAAGAACAACGCATTTAAAGGTTTTTAAGCCATTTCCCTAAACCCTAAGCAAATCCTAAACCCTAGAAGCAAGAGGTTTGGAAAATCACTATTCATAGACTCAAATTGAAACAAAGTGATCAAATTGGTTGAAAAAGTAACTAGGGCTTTGAATCTCACAAGAACAACGCATTTAACGGTTTTGAAGCCATTTCCCTAAACCCTAAGAAAATCCTAAACCCTAGAAGCAAGAAGTTTGCAAAATCACTGTTCATAGACTCAAATTGAAACAAAGTGATCAAATTGTTTGAAAAGGTAACCACGGCTTTGAATATCACTAGAACAACGCATGGAAAGACTTAAAAGCGGTTTCACTAAAGCGAAAGCAAATTCTAGACCCTAGAAGCAAGAAGTTTGGAAAATCACGTTCATAGACTCAAATTGAAACAAAGAGATAAATTGTTTGAAAAAGTAACTAGGGCTTTGAATTCACAAGAACAACGCATTTAAAGGTTTTAAGCCATTTCCCTAAACCCTAGAAGCAAGTAGTTTGCAAAATCACTGTTCATAGACTCAAATGGAAATAAAGTGATCAAATTGTTTGAAAAAGTAACTAGGGCTTTGAATCTCACAAGAACAACGCATTTAAAGGTTTTGAAGCCATTCCCTAAACCCTCAGCAAATCCTAAACCCTAGAAGCAAGTAGCTTGCAAAATCACTGTTCATAGACTCAAACTGAAACAAGTGATCAAATTGTTTGAAAAAGTAACTAGGGGCTTTGAATCTCACTAGAACAACGCATGGAAAGACTTAAAAGCGGTTTCACTAAAAGCGAAAGCAAATCCTCGACCCCTAGAAGCAAAAGTTTGGAAAATCACTGTTCATAGACTCAAATTGAAACAAAGTGATAAATTGTTTGAAAAAGTAACTAGGGCTTTGATTGATCTCACAAGAAACAACGCATTTAAAGGTTTTGAAGCCATTTCCCTAACCCTCAGCAAATCCTAAACCCTAGAAGCAAGTAGTTTGGAAAATCACTGTTCATAGACTCAAATTGAAACAAAGTGATCAAATTATCTGAAAAAGTAACTAGGGCTTTGAATCTCACAATAACAACGCATTTAAAGGTTTTGAAGCCATTTCCCTAAACCCTCAGCAAATCCTAAACCCTAGATGCAAGTAGCTTGCAAAATCACTGTTCATAGACTCAAACTGAAACAAAGTGATCAAATTGTTTGAAAAAGTAACTAGGGCTTTGAATCTCACTAGAACAACGCAAGGAAAGACTTAAAAGCAGTTTCACTAAAAGCGAAAGCAAATCCTAGACCCTAGAAGCAAGAAGTTTGGAAAATAACTGTTCATAGACTCAAATTGAAACAAAGTGATAAATTGTTTGAAAAAGTAACTAGGGCTTTGAATCTCACTAGAACAACGCATGGAAAGACTTAAAAGCGGTTTCACTAAAAGCGAAAGCAAATCCTAGACCCTAGAAGCAAGAAGTTTGGAAAATCACTGTTCATAGACTCAAATTGAAACAAATTGATAAATTGTTTGAAAAAGTAACTAGGGCTTTGAATCTCACAAGAACAACGCATTTAAAGGTTTTGAAGCCATTTCCCTAAACCCTCAGCAAATCCTAAACCCTAGAAGCAAGTAGTTTGGAAAATCACTGTTCATAGACTCAAATTGAAACAAAGTGATCAAATTATCTGAAAAAGTAACTAGGGCTTTGAATCTCACAATAACAACGCATTTAAAGGTTTTGAAGCCATTTCCCTAAACCCTCAGCAAATCCTAAACCCTAGAAGCAAGTAGCTTGCAAAATCACTGTTCAAAGACTCAATTTGAAACAAAGTGATCAAATTGTTTGAAAAAGTAACTAGGGCTTTGAATCTCACTAGAACAACGCATGGAAAGACTTAAAAGCAGTTTCACTAAAAGCGAAAGCAAATCCTGGACCCTAGAAGCAACAAGTTTGGAAAATCACTGTTCATAGACTCAAATTGAAACAAAGTGATAAATTGTGTGAAAAAGTATCTAGGGCTTTGAATCTCACAAGAACAACGCATTTGAAGGTTTTGAAGCCATTTCCCTAAACCCTAAGCAAGATGTTTGCAAAATCACTGTTCATAGACTCAAATTGAAACAAAGTGATCAAATTGTTTGAAAAGGTAACCACGGCTTTGAATATCACTAGAACAACGCATGGAAAGACTTAAAAGCGGTTTCACTAAAAGCGAAAGCAAATCCTAGACCCTAGAAGCAAGAAGTTTGGAAAATCACTGTTCATAGACTCAAATTGAAACAAAGAGATAAATTGTTTGAAAAAGTAACTAGGGCTTTGAATCTCACAAGAACAACGCATTTAAAGGTTTTTAAGCCATTTCCCTAAACCCTAGAAGCAAGTAGTTTGCAAAATCACTGTTCATAGACTCAAAATGAAATAAAGTGATCAAATTGTTTGAAAAAGAAACTAGGGCTTTGAATCTCACAAGAACAACGCATTTAAAGGTTTTGAAGCCATTTCCCTAAACCCTCAGCAAATCCTAAACCCTAGAAGCACGTAGTTTGCAAAATCACTGTTCATAGACTCAAATTGAAACAAAGTGATCAAATTATCTGAAAAAGTAACTAGGGCTTTGAATCTCACAATAACAACGCATTTAAAGGTTTTTAAGCCATTTCCCTAAACCCTCAGCAAATCCTAAACCCTAGAAGCAAGTAGCTTGCAAAATCACTGTTCATAGACTCAAACTGAAACAAAGTGATCAAATTGTTTGAAAAAGTAACTAGGGCTTTGAATCTCACTAGAACAACGCATGGAAAGACTTAAAAGCGGTTTCACTAAAAGCGAAAGCAAATCCTAGACCCTAGAAGCAAGAAGTTTGGAAAATCACTGTTCATAGACTCAAATTGAAACAAAGTGATAAATTGTTTGAAAAAGTATCTAGGGCTTTGAATCTCACAAGAACAACGCATTTAAAGGTTTTTAAGCCATTTCCCTAAACCCTAAGCAAATCCTAAACCCTAGAAGCAAGAGGTTTGGAAAATCACTATTCATAGACTCAAATTGAAACAAAGTGATCAAATTGGTTGAAAAAGTAACTAGGGCTTTGAATCTCACAAGAACAACGCATTTAACGGTTTTGAAGCCATTTCCCTAAACCCTAAGAAAATCCTAAACCCTAGAAGTAAGAAGTTTGCAAAATCACTGTTCATAGACTCAAATTGAAACAAAGTGATCAAATTGTTTGAAAAGGTAACCACGGCTTTGAATATCACTAGAACAACGCATGGAAAGACTTAAAAGCGGTTTCACTAAAAGCGAAAGCAAATCCTAGACCCTAGAAGCAAGAAGTTTGGAAAATCACTGTTCATAGACTCAAATTGAAACAAAGAGATAAATTGTTTGAAAAAGTAACTAGGGCTTTGAATCTCACAAGAACAACGCATTTAAAGGTTTTGAAGCAATTTCCCTAAACCCTCAGCAAATCCTAAACCCTAGAAGCAAGTAGTTTGGAAAATCCTTGTTCATAGACTCAAATTGAAACAAAGTGATCAAATTATCTGAATAAGTAACTAGGGCTTTGAATCTCACAATAACAACGCATTTAAAGGTTTTCAAGCCATTTCCCTAAACCCTCAGCAAATCCTAAACCCTAGAAGCAAGTAGCTCGCAAAATAACTGTTCATAGACTCAAACTGAAACAAAGTGATCAAATTGTTTGAAAAGGTACTACGGCTTTGAATCTCACTAGAACAACGCATGGAAAGACATAAAAGCGGTTTCACTAAAAGCGAAAGCAAATCCTAGACCCTAGAAGCAAGTAGTTTGCAAAATCACTGTTCATAGACTCAAATTGAAATAAAGTGATCAAATTGTTTGAAAAAGTAACTAGGGCTTTGAATCTCACAAGAACAACGCATTTAAAGGTTTTGAAGCCATTTCCCTAAACCTGATGTCGCTTTTTGCGAGCGGCACAATTTAACCCTGAAATGTCAATAGTAGTATAGAATAAATAGGGATCGTTCTATTCCGGGGATTGAGGGTACACCTGTCATTGTCAAACAATTAAATAATTAAAATTGAAACAAAGTATAATATTTACAGAAATATAACAAAATATATACATATTTACGAAAAGGGGGGATTTTTGGTTTTTGGTTTTCTATTTTCGAAAATAAAATCTAAGCTAACAAAATAATTAAAATGCAAAAACATAAAAACACAAATGGAATGCAAGAACAAAGATCAAATCGAAACATATAATCAAAGTTAATTCAAGTTCATCATTGTTCATCATAGTCATGCAAGAGGAATTGATCATGTGAAACGTTCTAAGCAAACAATTTCCCATATTTTACTTTCAATGCTAATTAACCTAAGTGAAAGCACCTAAATTAATCCTATCAAACATGCATTCAAGCCCTAGAAAGCTAGTCAATCACACATGTTTAACGCAAGAAGTTCAAGGAAGGCTATCAATTCAAATGTGCAACTTAGTATGAAAAAGTTCACCTAATTGGCAATCTCCTTTGATTAAAATTTCGGTTTTTGTACAAAACCTTTACTACTTATTGATTCAAGAACACAAAACCAAAAGTTGATTCATGTTCTCGAATTCGTAGCAACATTCACATAAAAACCCTAAATGTTTCGAACCATTCAAGATTATCATACAAACGATTTCTATCATGCAAATTCAATCAAACACTTACACAAAAGCAACCATAAATCACAATATATGAATCTGAAAATTAACATTAATCATAAATTTCAGAAAACAATATTCGTTCATACATATGTGTCAACTAAGGCAAACCAACGAAAATACAAACAAAGTTACAAGGATAATCGGATTACACCGTGATGAAGATGAGATGGATGAAGTGATGATGTGGTCTCTTGAATTTCGAAAGCAATCTTCAAGGTGGAGGGTGGATGGTGTTCACGGCTTGTCTTCTTCTTCCTTGGCCTTGCTTGCACTTCGTGGTTGCCCTAGAGGATGGAGAGGAGCACGGCTAGGCTATAGAGTTTTCTGATTTTTTTTCTAAAGTGTATGAATGCCAAAGTGGGAACTCTTGACGTTGAGAGAAGAGATGAATATATAGGAGCACGGCCTCAAGGTGTCTAAGCCGTCCAAAACCCTAGAGAAACTCACGGCAATAGCTTGCTTCATCCACATAATTTCCTCCAATGGTTTCGTGCCACATAAGCCCTATGAGGTGGTGCAACCAATCACAAAATTCCAATATAAATTCCCTAAATAATTCTTGCCGAAATATATAAATAATTTCTGATTTCCTTCACCAATTTCGGCAACAATATATTTAGAGAATAAAGGGGGACGAACCTAGACTCTTTTGAGAGCTTTTTGTGTTCAACACATATTCTCTTTCCTTTAAAAGCTCCCTAAGAATTCTCCACGAAATCTCTTTATTTTTCTGATTTTCCCCACGGCAAAAACCCTAATTTCTCTCTTCATTATCCCTTGGCCGAATTCTCTAGGGTTTCTCTTTCATTTTGCACGGCCTCCCCTTGTTTTCCTCTTGGCTTGGACGGCTAGGTCTTCTAGGGTTTCTTCTCTTGATTTATTTCCATAAAAATAACCCTAGAAAATCTCCTTTTAATTTCTGATTTTCTTGGACGCCACCTCCTTGTTTATCTCTTGAAATTCACGGCAACAACAACTTAAAGGGCTAGGGTTTGCGTCACAAACCCTAATGTCACGGGCTTTGATGGGCCTTTATCCAATTTGCCGAAAATCCAAAGAGTTCTTGGGCCTCGTTGCTTCATCTTCAAGCCTTCTAATTTTCCAACGCAAAACACATTATTTTTCTATTTCTTTTTCATGGTTGCGTTGGAAACTTCATTGGTGGGCTTTCCTCCTTTCCGCAGGGTTTCCTGGTTGGACCAGGAAAACTTCTTTTCTTCATTTCTGCTCATTTCTGTGGCTCATTGTTCTTCATCTTTGCTCCCCTTGGTGATCGCAAGCTCCTCTTTCCATTTGTGAGTTCATTTCCACTTTTTTAGCTCGGGGGTCCTGAAAATAGAAACTAATAAGAAAAATAGAAACTTTCCTAAGCTGAAAATGGGAAACTTCTAAAATGAAAAATAGAAAATACCGAAAATGGAACTTACTAAAAAAGATAAATAGAAACTACAAATATAGAAACTTTCTACAAATAGGAACTTTCCCAACAAGAATGGAAACTTTCCTAAACAGGGTTTTATTAAGGAATTAACGCAAGAAATGTAGGGAAAAGCAAGTAAACCGTCGCATTAAATGCTCCTATCAAATTCCCCCACACTTAGCTTTTGCTAGTCCCTTAGCAAAATCACACTAAGACTCAACAGAAATTAAAGACTCTACAAAAACAATGACTCTATTGCCCTTCAACTATTTGTCTCAGCAATCTCTTACTTTCACAACACCAAGATTATCACTTAACCAAAATTCAATGTTAGGCATTCGAGAGTTAATTGAAACATATAATCTTCACATACACAAGTAGGACTTGGTTATAACAATGGTGATGGGTTCTGTTAAGCATGTTTCAAACAAGTATGATTCAAATCCTCACAAGGTATATCCACTCTTTCTTCTCTCAGATCATGGCAATGCTTAAAAGCTTATAATCACTCAAGTATATGTGAGAGAATATATTTAAAGGCATTCAAATAGCTCACATATATAAGAAACGAAAAGCACTTTGTGAATATAATTTTTTTTTTTTTTTTTAAAATCTCATGAAGGATATCAACTACTTGCACAGATGGACCCAAGCCATAGGTTCAACTCTTGTAACTCATCTCCACATCAAAGGCTGTCCCATCTTAAGGATCAAGAAGGTCTTCTCAAGGGTTGTAATGGGGCCATGGCTCAAGGTTTTAAGAAATGAAGGGTAAGGATTTATCAAAGTGTCCTAAAAACCTAGTAGAGCACACATAGATGTAGAAACTTCAAGAAATCCACCAAGGCATTGCAAAAACGTCACTTTCCCTAG
>JANPXK010000105.1:0-50967 GCA_024704745.1 Rosa lucieae
AAACAGAAGAAAATAAGGCAGACTCTTGTACTCTGTTTTCTGCTTCTCTGCAACTGTTTTTCACGCCAACTCTCTCCATCTTCTCTTGAGTTTAGGACCAACTGAATCATCAGAATCCATCCTTTGCATCATACTTCATGTGAAGTGCCTTGATTTCCCCATAGCTCTCTTTTCTCCTTAACTGTTCTCAAAGTACCTAAGAAAATAACAAAGTTAAATTGATCTTTTTAAGGAATAAACTAAGCAAAAGTATAAAGGTTTGAACTATAAATTCGATGCATTTTATGCTCCTATCAGGAGGATCGAGGAATCCATGACTAAATTTGAAGCTGATATCGAATCCTAGGCTTATGCAACTCCTAGGTGTTGTGGTTATCTCATTCATATTCAGCAGCACTTGGAGATCTTGTCAACATAGAGTGACCAGAGTTTATTTCAGAAAAACTCTTCACACCAAGGGATTTTACATTTTTACTGCCTATGATGTAGGCCTTGGCATACACGGAATATAGGTTTATGTTTAGTGACTCTATGATACAGCCTCTTAGAGAAAAATATCGGGACAGTGCAGGCTTAGAAAACCAGAAACACCCATTGTGTTGATGCTTTGTCGGCTTTCATATGGAGTAGATATGTGGCCAGTACCAAGGATGCATGACCAGCTAAAAATTGTACATGGGGCTCCATATATTCTGTGAACCTGCATCCAAGGCTTGACCCACCATTGCCGCAACATATATTGTTTTGGAAATCTATGTCATGCTGCCATGACAGCTCCATTCCGAAGTACTGGGGAAGAAGGCAATAGGGTGCAGAGCACTTGAGTGCCATCAATGGAAGTGTTGATTGTGTGATTAGTGGGGAGCTGGTTACCTTTAGCTAGCTTCGGTACAGATTTTCTCTTTATGATAATGATTTTGTTTAGGGCAAACTTATTTGGGTTTCCTCACCACCATTGACCTTCAAGAAACCTGTAGTTTCCATGGTCACCATAAAGGGTGATGGAAAAGAGGCATATAATAGTTCGGAGGATCGAGGAATCCATTTCTAAATTTGAAGCTGATATCGAATCCTAGGCTTATGCAACTCCAAGTGGGGTTGAACTGATTTGTTTGTTAACAAAATAATGTTCTCTTTGGAGTGGAGTATTATTCTTCTAGTTTTTCTGCAGTTGATAGGTAATCATGGAGTGGATTATTATTCTTCTAGTGGGTTGCTCTTTCATTCTTGTTGCAAAACTATCAGTTTGAATCACATGATTTCTTAACCAACCAAATTGTAGACTGTATTTCTACTTAGATGAACCTCCATGTAATAGTTGATGTACCATGCATTCATTTTTTTAGAAATGTCAATGATTCTCTATACATATCAGTCATGGAGCTATCTATCCACCAGTTCAAAGCCGCAGGCGTTTTTGATTCTGCACAAAATTGGGTTTGGTGTTGCTAGTGCAATTAGACTCTTCATATTGAATTGTCACGCCCCAAATTTTGAATAAAGGAATTCAAATCCGAAACGCGAAAACCCAACAAGCACAAGAAAAACACATAAAATTTTTCATTTAAACTAAGCAACAAACAAATTGAGCTCATAATGTCAATATCGACTCGTTCTTTAGAGTCACATATTACACTATAGATAGTTTACAAATTAAATTGAATGACAATTCAATAAGTAAACACACCCACCACAACTCACTATACAACGGAAGACTTAAAACTAAGAGAACCCTTCGACATCACGCTACTAAACGTACCCCTCAGCTTCGATGACGATCACTCAATATTCTAACCTGCATAATAACCCTTACACCATGGAATAGTGCACCAGGTTGAAACGACAAACTCGGTAACTTTTGCAAGCTTGTATGAGTAAACCTAAATAACCACAATTGTACTCTCAAATAAACTAAATAAAAACAGTAATCCCTGCATAGAAAATTAGTTCAGGAGATCACCCAAAGCACTCAATCCAAAATCATGGTAATCCCTGCATATATTTTAGTTCAGGAGATTACAATTAAATCAAACAATAGAATTCATAGTAATCCAAATCTCACGTATAAATTAAAGAAAGAACACCAAAAACATTCTCCGATAACTACATACTCATGATGTAGAACACAGTACCACCATGACCGTACGCATACAACAGACTATGTACTCATGATGCAGTAACCCAGTTACCACCATGACCGCACGCATACAACAGACTACCTACTCAAGATGCAGTAACCAGTTACCACCATGACAGTACGAATGCAAATAGACTAGAGCTCTATTGAATCATAACCTGTCACCTAGGCTGAGGTTTAGTCTTACAATATTTTTGCACCCAAGTAACCACTGTAACCTTTGGACTTCAGACCCTTCGACCCTTGGAACAAGACATTTAAAGAAATCTCACACTACTCACAAATGTCACACCATAACTTCAAATCACTGTTTCAAAATATAAATCATCAAATAACCTCCGGCATGAGTAAATGTTCAATTCAATAACAATGAATGAAATCACCACAAGTCTACATATCACAATGCCACACCATCTAGATATATATATATATATATATATATATATATACAGGCCGGTTCTGAAGCGGACGTCCGCACTTTGCTAAAGTGCGGACGGAGGCCTGAGGCTTGGCGGACGGGTCTGGGCAGCGTTCGAGGTCGGAGGAGGTCCGAGTTGCAGGTTCTGGGCAGCAACCCGACCTGCAACTGCAGGTTTTCTGGGCAGCGCTGCAACGACGTCGCTGGCGACTCCACCGACTGTAGACCTCTCCGCCCGACCCCTGGCATCCTTCCGGCAACCTCCGCCGCTCCGTCGCGCCCCGAACCGAGCTGCAGCAGCGCCGTCCGCACTTTAACGAAAGTGCGGACGTCCTCTTTGGAACGCCTCCGTATATATATATATATATATATATATATATATATATATATTTCACGTAAATATATATGTACATAGTCATCCACTCAGGGATGCCTACTAATACCAACTATAGTTCACATGCACCAAAATCCGAGAAATTCATTTTTTACTTAAATTCATTTTTTTTACCTGTGTGCTGTAGCCCTATGAACCTTAGTCGATTGAGTTCATATTATTTCAAACAAATCTTTATTTTCGAAAACGATTTACAATTATCAATCAATTCTGACAATTAAATAACTCGGTTCGTAAATGAACCGCGTCAGATTTACTCACCTATAAATCCTGCTGCGTCTTCTCTAACAGCCAAGATCACACAATCAACAAGTGTTCACCCAAAATAATTCCATCAAACACCTATTCACATATGATCTCAACTTAGCACATAATTCACAAAAACACAATTATACGATGATCCAACGGTTGGATCCTCATCCGAGACTACCCAAAGTCATCGGAACACTGATGCAATCAATATATCAAATCTGCAAGTCGATCAGACGGCTGGATCCTCACGGATCGAAAACCAATCGAACCGAAAACCTTAAAACCCTAAAAATTCATAACTTACTCATATGATTTCCAAAAATTACAAAATATATATTGAAATGCTCGTATCGACGAGTAGATTACAATGAGGGGCAGAAACTGCCCCAGAGGTGGCCGGAAGCCACTGTACAACCAATGTTCTAAAAGGCGGCCGCCCAGCGCTGGGCGCACCCTGACCGCCCCGATTATGGGGTAGGCGATGAGACAAATCGTTCGGAACTTAGGCGGGCTAGAAAGCGACTAGGCGGTCTGGACGCTGGGCTAGGCGCTGCTTTATTTATTTATTTTCTAGAAACTTAGATGCATGTTTTCGACGCTGATTCTCAAAAGGTCGGAGGTCTATCACTCTCTCCTCCATAGATAGACCATCCCCTTCATCTTGTGATAGATAATATTAAACCCTAAAAGAAACCATGATTGAGAGTTCACCTAAAAACTGTCTCGTAGATGAACACTCATGTGATAGATAATAGTAAACTATTTTTACACACTAAGATGGTTGGAGAAGTTTAGACCTCATAATGCAATTAGGTTACTCATGCTCTTGTGGTCTTTGCCTGGTTTGTGCATAATAAATGGATTTTAATTATCTACAGGCTCATTAATAGTTCATGTAAAGGGATCGACCAATATCAGGATATATATAGCGAGTCTCCTATAAATAATCACCTAACCCTTTCATTTTCTTGAGTTACATCTTGTTTTCTTGATAAATTTATCCAGTGCCAAATATCATAATACCCAAAAGAAAAAAAGAAATTAGGAAATTACTCCAAGATGAATAATCTATTTAAGCACACCATACACTTCGCCCAGGCACTAAGCTTTTGTAGCTTTGGCTGGACAAGTATTTCAAGAATTATTGCGTGCGGAGGAGTACGTATGTAATCCTACCAACATAAGCTGGTAAGCTTTCTAGCTCCGATTCATACTCGCTGGTATTAGGCGGAGACTTTTTATAGTTTAACATCTCCTGCACATTTAAAACTTAGTACTGAATACTTTCAAAAAAAAAAAAAAAAAATTAGTACTGACTTCATGCATGAAGACTTGAAGAAGATAGGCCTGGCCTTTGGCTTTAATATAATTAGAAAACAAGAACAAGTCATACCCTGGGTGGTTCAATCAGAGTAATTACTCAAATATATCAAATAAATTATATTGCAGCATCAAACAGTGTATATGAAGAAATATTGCTTGAAATCTAGCCAGTGTAATTTGATCTCTTTAATTGCTCTCATCGCTTAGTCTTACAATTATGTTCAGAGACTCAAAATTAAAAACTGAACTATATACACATATTCTAACATAAAAATACCCTAAATAACAAACGTATAGATTCATAATTTTAACACATGTCAGATCAATAGTAAACTCTAAATACATTTTCAAACGTTCAACTATATATCCTAAAAAAACAATAACAAATGTAGATTTGTAATTTCAACATATGTTAGACAACAGTTTCTCAGACATACCAGCAATATATATGCTGCATAATGTATCTGGTTTATACAACGACTTTTCCTAATCTGCAGCAATATCAAAATATCAATTATGAATTATTCCATCAAATATAGAAATTATCACTCTATTCATCATGGAGTATAATTGTTTGGTTAGATATGAGCCCTATTGGCTCATGATTCTGATATTGATGTCAACCCTGGCCTACTTCAGAAACTAATGCAATTATTTGTCTTCTTATAAAAGTAATGAAAGTAGCTAGGGACTTATGATTACTACCCAGTTGGCCACTAGATGTTTGTTAAACAATCATAGGCAATTATATTGGACTTTGTAGTTTTCTGGACAGTGGAACCTATATATAGTAACTCTAAGTCAAATCTCTCTACTTTGACCCCACAAAAAAAATATAGATATATATATATATTATATATTCTAAGCTTTCTTCTCCAGGAAAATCTGATTTGTATGTAATAAACTAGTTTTGTTCTTTATGATGGTGATTAAAATTATAAGCTCAGTAGCTGAGCTCACTACTGCCAATTCATCCCGCTCAGTGACAACTAGTAGAGTCAGTTAGCTTGCTTAGCGTTGAGATATCTTTGTAATAATTCTAAATAGGCATAATATTTGCTTAAATATAGGCTTTGATCTTTGTAATAATTCTAACACAGTCGTTCATCAATACAAATTAGTCCTGCTATATTCAACCTCGAATTCTCTCTCATTTCGTTTGCATCCTCTACGTACCTTGCAGCTCTAGCTAGGTGTGGCTTCTGCATAGCTACTATACTAAAACTAATTCTCTGTTCTGTGTACGCTATTAGCAATAATTAGATTGGACCAGCATGGATGTAAATAGCGTTGAACCCCGACCAAGTGCACCAGATAAGGTCATGAGCAATTACGGGCTGAGTACTCATGAATATCTCCTAGAGAAAATCATTTCGACGATCAAGAAACAGCAAAGTGAGGAAGCATTTTACGTGCTGGATTTAGGTGTTGTCATTAACCTTATGGACACCTGGAAACATAACCTTCCGATGGTCCAACCCTTCTACGCTGTTAAATGCAATCCACACCCGGATCTCCTCGCCACCTTGGTTGCTCAAGGCTCAAGTTTCGACTGTGCAAGTCGGTCTGAGATTGAATCCATTTTGGCTCTGGGAGTTTCTCCAGATCGCATTATCTATGCTAATCCTTGTAAAGCTTGCTCTCACATCAAGTATGCTGCCGCAGTTGGCGTTAACCTAACCACTTTTGATTCAGTAGATGAGGTTCATAAGATCCGAAAATTGCACCCGGAATGTTCTTTACTAATCCGCATCAAAGCTCCGGACGAGAGTGGGAGCAGGTGGCCAATGAGTTCCAAGTACGGTGCTCTTCCCGAAGAAGTGCCTAAGCTCCTCCAAGCCGCTCAAACTAAAGGACTCAAAGTTGTTGGGGTATCATTTCATATAGGGAGTAAGTCCCACAATTATCAAGCATATAACACAGCAATACAGGCAGCTAAGGCGGTTTTTCAGGAGGCGGATAGGCTCTGCATGCCTCCCATGCATGTGTTGAACATTGGCGGTGGCTTCGTGTCCGATGCATTGTGCTTTGAAGCTGCGGCATCAGCAGTGAAAACTGCCGTGGACAAGTACTTTTCAAAGGAGGAGCGACAAAACTTAACGATGATGGCCGAGCCCGGTCGGTTCTTTGCGGAGACGGCTTTCACGCTTGCCACCAACATCATTGGGAAGCGATTGAGAGGGGAGGTCAGACATTACTGGATCAACGAAGGGTTCCATGGCTCCATGATGCGCGTGGATCGTACAGCGCTAGTTGAATCGTGCATTTCTCTGAAATGCATGTCCAATAACAGTAGTGACGACAATGAGAAGAACCCAGGCATTATGGTATGTGGTAAAGGTGTCGGTGGTGCTCGCACTTACAGTTCGATTGTGTTTGGTCCGACGTGTGATCCCATTGACAAGGTCTTGGAGGGTCACCAGCTACCAGAATTGGAGGTGAATGATTGGCTGGTGTTTCAGAATATGGGTGCTTATACGTCATCCTGTAGCAACAAGTTTAATGGTTTTGGCGCAGCCAAGATCACCTACCTTACTAAGAGCATCTCCAACAGAGTAGCTAAATTTAATTATATTTTTTGTTAAAGGAAAAACATATTGTGTGCGTTCGTCAAAGCAACTGACAGAGAGGGAATCAAGGAATCAGTGATTACCATCAATCAGCCCAATTATAAATCAATCAGCATTCAATGTATTTAATGTAATTAATATTTCCGTTGTAACTCTATCCCTATATAAAGGGACTATGAAATGAAATGAGTAGACCATTTCAATCTATTTTTACTTTTACACGTTATCAGCACTCTCAGAGCTAATAGCCAAGAAGAAAACTTAAGTTTCTAGTTTCTTTCTTCTTCGCGTCGAAAAAACCAAAACCCTAGACAAAAAAAAAAAAAAAAAAAAAAAAAAATTTCTTCTTCCTTTTTGCCGCCACCAACTAAAAAAAAAAAAAAATATTCAGATCGGCCTTGCATCCTGCAATCCTCCACAGCCGGCCTCATCCTTCCCGGCCACCTGCGCAGCCCTCCCCATCCGGCCCATCCTCCTCCAAGCCACCTGCAACACGCTGCCCAGTGCCCTCACATCACCAGCAGCAACCGGATCTGCAGCCCAGCGCCTCGTCCCTCTGCACGCTCACCAGCAGCAACACCGCAGCCCAGCCTCCACTCGCCTGCGAAGAGCAGTCCCTGCCCAACCTCGCTGCACCCACACCCCAGCCCCCGCGCGCATCCCCAGTCCCTGCTTGGCGCGCCCCCAGCAGTACCTGCAATTCTGCAAACCAGAAGGAAGGAAAGCAGGAGAGGAAGAAAAGACAAAAAAAAAAAAAAAAAGGAGGTAACTCGGGCCAAAGTAAGGACCCGGCCCAGAAAAAAAATGGCCTAAAGAACAGAAGGCCCAGAACAAGAAAAAAAACAGAAAAAAAAGTACCGGCCCAACTAAAAAAAAAAAAAAAAGCTAAAGAGGCAGGCCCTGTGGCCCAACGACAACAAAAAAAAAAAAAGCAGGCCTTGTGGACCAGAAAGAAAGAAAACAAAAACAACAAGGAGGAAAAGAAAAAAGAAACAGGCCCACGTCCAACTGAAAAGAGAGGAAGCGGCTTAGTTTTCTCAAGCCCAAAAACATTGCTACACACGCCTGCATCAACACGCGCGTGTGCTAGGATTGTTTTATTTTCTTGAAATCAAGTATGTTTTCTTTATTTTATTTTATGATTTTAACAAAGCATGTTTTACACTTTTTTTTTTTTTTTTTATTTTAAGCATGTTTTGTTCGATAATATTAATCCTCTTACAGCATGCCTTGTTATTTATGTTTTAAATAATTATGTTTAAGCATGTTTCAATTATGCTATAGTTTATACTTTATTTTGAACATGCCATAAATATTTTGTTATATATTATTTATGCAATTATGAGCATGTTTTTGTGAATTTTATTACGCTTATATAGTTATTCCGCATGCCTTTAATATGCTATTGTTATATTTTATTTTACGCATGCTATATTATTGCTATTATTATGTGTAGTATATAATTTGTTGTATATTTGTGAAATTTGAGCATGCCATGTAGTTTATTTTATATGCTATTTTAAATGTGCTATGATTATTTTTAATGCAACATATCAATACCGTTTGCCATGATAATGAAAATTCATGCGCAGTATACACACACTTACTGTGATAAAGTATTTTCACATAGCATCGAAAAAATGTGACCATTACGAATCTTGGTCTTGAAATCTAATTCATATTTTTGGAAAATATTTCACGTGGATGTCTTTATGACTGCGTAATTTATATTCCCTCTTGTTTTGTGTAGATGGCTGATCCAACTCGACCTGAGTTTGACATTTGACTCAGAAGGACTTGAGTACCATCGTTGGGTTTCCGATATGGAAACTGCCTTTGTGGCAAAAGACTACACTGCCACCATTACTGATCCCAAAGATGATCATATCTATAAGGTGAAAGCAGATGCCTTAATTTTCTGAGGCGACATATTGATCCTAGCCTACGCTGGGAGTACCTTCAGTTGAAGACACCCAAAGCACTGTGGGATGCCCTTAAAGGACGTTTTGGGAACATTCACGATACTTTGATCCAGGACTGGCGGTTTGTGGAATGGAATCCGCTTGCTTGACTATAAAAAGGTCAATGACTTCAACAAGGACATGTTGCGCTTAAAGGCACGTCTCAATTTCTGTGGAAGGGAAATCACAGAAGATGATATGATCTACAAGACTCTTACCACCTTTCCTAATTCAGCTTTTATACTAGCGAACCAGTATCAGTTGGATGACAACAAAAGAATCACAACCTTCAATAAGTTGATAAGCCTACTGCAAGTGGCTGAGAGACAAAATAAGATTCTCTTGAATAACAATGCCAGGCCCACTGGGACAAAGAAAATTCCCGAGGCTAATTATGGAAAAATGAAAGGTGGAAATAACTCCAATGCAAGGGGGTTTAGACGTGCTGATCCCTACCCACGTGGCAACAATGCACCACGTGGAAAGGGACATGGGGATCATGGAAACAGATGCCAAAGGAAAGAGTTGACAATGAACCATGCTATAGGTGTGGATTCATTGGGCATTGGTACAAGAACTGCCAAGCAAACAACAGAGTAGCAGCCAATTACAAGAGGTATAGAGAGTCTAAAGAACAAGTGGCTCACTATATGGAAGAAGGAGGTCATGACCTAGACGTCAACCTTACAGTTGCAGACTCTAATGGCAAAGAGGAACTTGCTAAGTCAATGATGCTCTAATCTTGACTGATCTGCTTTATTTTTCATTTTATTTCCAAAGACAGTTGTAAGGCATAATGCCTCATTTTTAATTAGACTATTGTTTGGTCTTAAAGTTTATTTTCAATCATGGATTGATGAATAAGATTTCTAACAAGACCTTGATTTGATTATCGTTGGCTTATTAATAAATTTCAATTTTATTCTGAAGCACTGAATTTATTCAAATTTATTTTCTATACACATATTTACATGGTTCGACATAGCACTATAAAGATGTAAAGCAATACATCTAGAGAAAAATTATTAGAATGAAAAGAATACCATTCTACGCAAATAGAAATACTCTAAAGAATATGAGTTATATTTTCTAAATACCTCCCATTTATTTGTAGGAATGAATGGAGGAGAACTTGAGTGCTCAGATGATAGTGGGACTACCCACACAATATTAAGAATAGGCAATTATTCATTGAACCAATAGCCTATAATTCCTCTGTGACTACGATGATTGGATTATCAAAACTAATAAAATGGCGAGGAACTGCCAAATTTTTGTGCCTAATGGCACAACATTTCAAGTCACAGACGCTCTATATGCACCAAGAGCTAATCGAACCTTGTTAATGTTTCAAAGCTATTTGTGCCAACGATATCCAGTAAAACAAACCGTGAGAATGGAACTGAATACCTTGATATTACATCTAATGACTGTGGAAGGAAACACATCTTAGAGAAACTTATGAGTCAATCTAGTGGACTGTACCTCACTACGATTTGGATCTATATTGTCACCAACAATGAAATGTGGGACACTGACTCATACAGGCTTTTGCATGACCGCCTATGGCACCGAGGTCATGACATGATGATCCGTATTTTTAAGAACTCACACGGACATCCTTCTTTCGAGTGAAAATGGGAGAAAAATCCGCCCACACTGCAAGGTGTCGGTTCTAGTATTGCTCAAATGCAGTCAGTCATTGCTTTCTGAAGTACGTACCAGAAGCACTACCTCCCTCCCATTATGCCTCATTAACTATTTCAAAGGCACATCACTCGTATTGCAAAGCCTGCTTTTTAGCAAAAACAGGATCGAGACCTTCCTATACTAAAAATACAAAACAAAACGTTTCATTCTTACAAAGGATACAAAGAGATGTCTGTGGACCTATCCATCCAGAATGCGGACCATTCAAGTACTTTATGGTTCTGGTGGATGTTTCGACAATCTGGTCACATGTCGTTTTATTGTCCACAAGAAATGCTGCAATACTCCTAGCACAGATTATACGTTTAAGGGCTCACCACCCTGATCACCCTATCAAGTCTATAAGGCTTGATAATGCTGGAGAGTTTACATCAAAAGCATTTGATGATTTTGCATATCTATTTGGATCGATGTAGAGCATCCTGTACACCATGTGCATACACAAAATGGTCTCGCAGAAGCCACCACCAAAAGGCTATAGATGGTGGCTAGGGCATTGGTTATGCGCACCAACCTGCCTATATCTGCATGGGGTTATGCAAAATTGCACGCAGCTTTACTTATTCTTTTAAGACCCACAGCTAGCCAACCATTTTCTGTGTACAGTTGGTAACTGGATATGAGCCTGACATTCACACTTACGCATATTTGGTTGAGCAGTATATGTGCCTATTGCGCCCCCACTAGCGCACCAAAATGGGTTCTCAGAGACTATTAAGTATTTATGTTGGATCGAATCCCCAACAATTATACGCTATTTGGAAACCTTGACAGGCGATCTCTCTACCGCTAGATTTGCGGATTGTCACTTTAATGAGACAGTCTTCCCGTCGTTAGGGGGAGATAGGAAATTTCCAAGGGAACGACAGGAATTGTCGTGGTTTGTCCCCACTCTGTCTCATCTTGATCCCCGCACTTCATAAAGTGAAAGTGAAGTGAAAAGAATAATCGATCTTCAGAACGTAGCAGATTCGATGCCTGATGCGTTTACTGATATCGTAAAAGTGACGAGATCACATATACCAGCTGCAAATGTGCCTGCAAGGTTAGAAGTCCCCAACAAGGGGCACGGTGCCGCAGATAGAGGCACTGCAACCGCACTTAGTGGAGGTGTGGTTGAGGCTGTGGCTCCCCAAGGAAGAGGGGGAGGTCACTTGGTTCGATTGACACTCACCCAAGGAAGAAGAGGGTGAGTAAGGCACAAACCAATCATCAATGTATAGAATCCCTCTCATGAGATTGTCTCTGATTATAGTTATGTCCATGAATCAATACTGGAGGACGCTCCGATGTTTGAAATGATTCCAGAGAACGAAGAAATCTCAAAGGATTATGAGAGTGCGTATGAATTGATAGAAAGATCTTCCATACACATTGATGATATATACTGTTGCTCAAGGAATCATAGAGCACGATGATATCGAACCATGCTCTGTTGAAAAATGTCAACAAAGAGCAGATTGGCCTAAATGGAATGAATCAATCCAGGTAGAATTAGATTCTCTGACAAAGAGACAGGTATTTGGTCCGGTAGTGCTAACCCCACCAAGTGTAAAGCCTGTAGGACATAAATGAACCTTTGTCAGAAAGCGTAATGAGAAGAATGAAGTCCTAAGGTACAAGGCTCGCCTTGTGGCGCAAGGTTTCTCACAACGCCCTGGAATTGACTACGAGGAGACATCCTCTCCCAAAATGGACGTTATAACGTTCCGCTACTTAGTTAGCTTAGTAGTTTCCAAAGGACCGAAAATGCAGCTCATAGATGTGGTTACTGCATATCTCTATGGGGATCTAGATTCAGAGATATATAAGAAAGTGCCTGATGGCCTTACATTACCCAAGTCAAGTGACTCTAAACCACGGAGTGCATTTGCAATTAAGTTGAAATGCTCACTTTACGGATTGAAACAATCCAGACGAATGTGGTATACCCGTCTAAGTGACTACTTGATTGGGAAGGGATATAAGAACGATGAATTATGCCCATGCGTATTCATAAAGAAAACGAGTTCCCGATTTACAATTATAGCTATACATGTAGATGATATGAACATAATAGGTACTCTTGATGAAATAAGAGAAACCACGAGCTACTTGAAATCCGAATTTGAGATGAAGGATCTTGGGAAAACTCAATTCCATCTAGGCCTTGAACTAGAACACCGAGTTTGTGGAATATTAATCCACCAGTCTGCATATGTCCAAAAGTCAGGCGATATAACATGGACAAAGCACATCCTGCTAGCACTCCCATGATCGGTCGAAGTTTGGATGCAAGGAAAGATCCATTTCGTCCAAAGGAAGATGACGAAGAGGTGTTGGGAGCTGAAATTCCCTATCTAAGTACAATAGGCGCATTCTTGCACTTAGGCATGTACTCGACCAGACATTGCATTCTCAATGAACTTGTTAGCTAAATTTAGCTCAGCGCCAACGCAGCGTCACTGGAATGGTATCAAGAACATCTTCGATACCTAAAAGGAACCATTGACTTGGGACTATTCTTTCCCTACAGAGAGACAAGAGGGACCGCATATGGATCTGCAACCCTAAAGGAAATGTTGATGGCAAAAGCGCCACTCACTACACTGAAACACCAAATGACGTTTTGGTTGGTTTTGCTGATACTGGATACCTCTATGATCCACATAAAGGTCGTTCCCAAAATGGTTATGTACTCACCATTGGGAACACGGCAATATCTTGGAGATCAACCAAGCAAACCCTTGTGGCTACCTCCTCGAACCACTCAGAGATCATTGCTCTACTTGAGATGGTTCGTGAGTGTATATGGTTAAGAGCTATCATTACACATATTCGAGGGACTAGTGGTTTGAGTTCTACCACTGAAGAGCCTACTTGCATTTATGAAGATAATGCAGCTTGCATCGAACAGATGAAGCTAAGATATATCAAGGGGATAATACAAAACACATATCGCCAAAGTTTTCCTATAATCAACAACAAGAGACTCCTCAAGATTCAAGTGAATCAAGTAAGATTTGAGGAGAATGTGGCAGATTTGTTCACCAAATCACTGCCTAAGGCCACAGTTGAGAAACATGTGAAAAGCATAGGAATGCGAAGACTTTCCAAACTCACTTGATTAATGTAAAGATCAGGGGGAGGTGTAGACGTCAGGGGGAGTCTAACACACACATGTCATTCTCAAATGTAGAAGGTGCGTTGTGCTCTTTTCCTTCGACCAAGGTGTATTTTTGTCCCACAGGGTTTTTATTGTTACTTGGCAAGGTTTTTAGTGAGGCAACAACTCATGCACCATTTCGTCTTTGACTTGGCACAAGGGGGAGTGTTAAAGGAAAAACATATTGTGTGCCTTCGTCAAAGCAACTGACAGAGAGGGAATCAAGGAATCAGTGATTACCATCAATCAGCCCAATTATAGATCAATCAGCATTCAATGTATTTAATGTAATTAATATTTCCGTTGTAACTCTATCCCTATATAAAGGGACTATGAAATGAAATGAGTAGACCATTTCAATCTATTTTTAGTTTTACATTTTTAGCTATATTTAACTATTTTTGAAGCAAAATTCAACTCCAACAGACTAGCTATAGCTTAGCTATATTTAACTTTAGCTAAATTGGCTAGCTATATTTAGCTAGAGAACCTACATAGCTAAAGCAAAAGTTATATTTCTCTCTCCCTCTTTTGTCCACATGTCAGTTTACAATTTGATGAAACATAATATATCACTTACAAATAGCTATCATTGATGGAGCAACATTGTTAAATCAATAGCTATATTTCACAAGTTTAGCTAAATTTAACTAAAAAATAAATTCTACTGTTGGAGATGCTCTAATTAATCGATGACGCATGAGTTTGCAATACGTACTCTGTGTACTCTCGCTCAAGTGTGCCATGCCACTCACCTTTTTTCTTCATGTATCTTTTAAGTATTAAGTTTCATTTTGGTATTTTTGTGTAGAAGAATTAATTTTGGTATCACGTACATGTGGTAATAATTTTTTGGTTTTTTGGCCAATTAATAAGTAATTGTTGAATCTTAGAGAAAAAAAAAACCTGAAATTGCAGTTTAAATACTAGCAACAACTGTAGTTTCATGGAATCCGATTGGGAGTGAATGAAGCCATTTGGTAGCATATTCCTTGTGAGATTCAGTGACTTTCTATTATTTGATCACGTAATCATGATTATTAAAGACTACTCAAGAGTCTTTTAGAAGAGATGCAGCCAAGTTGACAGATGAAGGGTAAGTAAGTGCAAAGCAACCTTTGGGGGATTGATTTGCACATATTCTTTTTGGTGTTTGGCAGAGGTAAAGGACCTGCTGCCACCAAACCAAGGCTATCTTCTGCAATCCCATACTCGTCCGGCGGCGTTCTAATGTCGCCTCGTCGGCATCGGGATGCTGCTGGACAGGTGATGTTTTGGGTCTATGGTTTTTGAGTTCTGAGAGGGCTTGGTCTTATGGGTGTTGACAGTGAAGGTTGACGTTTTTCTCCGGATTGTTGCAAGCTGCTGTCGGTGTGCATCGTTTCTGGATTGAAGAGGAGGCGGCGAACTGGGATCGGGCCCAAGCAAGTGCGGCGGTGACGGGGGTTGGGAAGCGGTGGATTCTCACCTATTTGGGTTGTGGATCTACCTTTTTGCAGGTCATTCTTTCTTTTGTCCTTGAGTGAACGGTGGTGATTCCTGAAGCGAAAGCGAGGGCAGGTGGCGGTGGTTCCGTGCGGTAGGGCAGGACGGTGGCGGGTCATGGCGGTAGGTCAGGTCAGTAATGCTGCGGTGAGTTGTGGTGGCTAACGCTCGTGGGTACGCAGATTGCAGATTGTGCATTTGGAGTGAACCTGGGCCTTACTTGTTGGGCCTAGGGCTTAGCTTTCTTTGAGTTTTGGGCCTTTAATTAGTTTATTCTTCTTTCTAATTAGTCATTTTCTTAGGACCATATGCTCGTTAGTTCTTAGTGAGCGCTAATGAGTATTAGTTACTTTGCGTACTCGCCTATAAACTATGGATTTGTCATAGTTATCGGATCACTTTAGATAAGTGAGCGATAAGTTCAAATATAGTTGGTTTATCCTATGTACCATTGTGGCTTCTCCACGAATTATTGTCTGGCCATTGTTATGTGTCAGCGGATGGGTATGTAATGGCCTTCTTGGCATGCGCTATTATCAATGAAATTTCATTAATTCAAAAAAAAAAAAGGAAAAAAGATGCAGCCAGTTATTAAAAAATGGACAATTATTAGGTTCACCCCTTGAATGAATGAGCATATTTGCCCACTCTTGTGATTAAGTACGCAAAATAACTTTATAATTTTCTAATTCAATCATTCATGTTGTATAACGTAATACATACAAAGATTAGCTCTTTAAAAGATCAATCAAATTGAAGACCTTTTAGTTATTCATTTCTATGAGATACATAGATGGTTCATCATAATAGTAGTAAGCATTGTTAGAACCATTAATTTGTTTGATTCAATTAAAGAATTAAATGATTTCTGATTCGATTGATTTTTTACAGATATGATCTTTAAAGGCTAATTTAAGATATGAACCGTTGGATTACAAATTTATTAAGTAAAAGTATGTTAATCGACAATGAGGGTAAATATGCTCGCTCACCCTAGGGGTGAACCTAAGAATTGTCGTTAAAAGATATGCACACACTTTCATAGATATGTTCGTTTGCAGCAAGTTGTCATATATTATAAAGGTAATACTTAATTGCCTGATGCATGCTATAAGATTATAAGTGTTGTGGATCGTGGTGATGCTGAAACCCCAAATAAGCACAACACACAAAGAGAAACAATCACATAGATACGAATATAAGTATACAAATTTAAGGTAGTTTAGCAAAAATTTTGTCTACATCCACGAGAGAGAAAAACAGTCTTCCTCTATATTTATAATGGATACGGTACACAATCATATCAAGTCTCTAATAGACTTGATGAACAACAAGAAAGAATAAGAAAACAAGTACTCTCTCCTCTCTTTCTAATTCCTGTCCTTCTCTTCTTTGCCCTCTTGTTAGTGTCATATTCGTGTAATTGACATTTCCTAAGTTAAACAATCAAGAGTCATGTTTGTGTTGTAATAGTCCTTACTCGTGGAACTCGGAAGCTTGGATCACATACAAGACTTGCTACTCAACCCACCTCAGCACCTTCAAATGGTAAGTCTGCATTCATGTGTGTCATGTTAGGAGAGAACAAGTTCTTCTACCCTAGATTAGGAAAGCATAGTTTTCTGTTTGTTGAGCTGCTAAGTCAGATGTGTTTCTTAGTGTCGTGAATAGGCTTATTATGAGATAGTTTATTATCCAAGCTCGTTAAAAACATTTTTAAAAACCCGTGCATAGTAAGAACCCTAGCGTAGCTCCAGTGTCTCACTAGTATCAATACAGGTTTGTTTAGCATGCGAGGGTCACAACTTTTTTCAGAGAACTTTGAGCATAAAGATATTTTCGATCATTCTTCATAAGTTGTTCTATGTTTAACTCTTGAAGGATTATCAACACTTTAAATACCTTCTTTGAAAGCTTTGGTTTATGCTTCCATGTGTGCTGCATTCATGCATGGTTCGTGCCTTAGGTGATTGACAACCGAGTCAACTGTTGTGCTATTTCAAGACTGACGAAGGTGATCAGATCCACTTTCCAGATTTAGTAGCCAAGACAATATCAAATTGCCTTTCTAGTAGAGTTCTAGTAAGTAGAGTATGTGAGTTCTTTATGTACTAATCTTTTATTAGTAGATTTTTTACCGGCATAGTGTCTGTAGTTGTTTACCTATTTGAAGGGTTTTACTGCATGCGTCAACATACCATGTGTTGTTGATCTACTCTTATACTTGCTTTATGTTAAATGTTGGCCTTCTGACAACATCTCATTAGGCTGGGTAATTCTGTTTCTGCAATTTCACCTCTCTCATTTCTAACTCCGAGAATGGAATACACTCTGCTCTCCGTCTCTGTGATGCAAAACCAAGAGCAGAACCCCTCCTTATATAGTCATAAGGATATCACACGCTTCCCGAAAATATGTTTAAGGGTGACCAATTACTAGAATTGGAAGTGAATAATTGGCTGGTGCTTTTTTGAATAAACAAGATTGTTTGTTTTCAATCAGTGATACTTGTCAATTTTAGTAGTTTGCTTGGTTCCATAAATGGTTGATTCAAAATAGGAATTGATGTATGTGCCATTCTGTCTATGATAAGGAATGAAATTATCTGCTTCGTTAAAAAAAAATTAAAAACAAAATGGGTGATTCTAGTTAGACCTCCAAATTTGATATTTGGACCTCCAACTTTTTTCAATTATCAACAAACTTGGCCAACTCATATGAAAAGACAAATAAAGACAGAGAGAAAAATAGAAAAAAAAATACTCTTCTTACCTCCCCCAAATATAACATTTAATTAATTTTTTTTTTCCAGAATTTCCTTATATTGCCTATATAGTTTTATAATTTACCTAAACCAATTAATAAAAATAATTATCATTGAATACAAAAGTAAATTAAAAACAATCTGATTTGGAATTTCCTTAAACTAAATTAATTGAATATTATGATATAGTTATTACTCGATCTTCTAACCCAAAAACTCTTGAAATCCTTCTTTTAGCAAATTCAAATGGATTCCAGCAACATGTCAAGATCGAGAACCAACCCTCTAATTAATTTTGGTCCAGGAGGGACTTACTCATAAGAAAAATATCATGTGATTTTGATTCATTCTTCTTCTCGTGGTTAAAAATACAGATAAAAAGTAGCGTAACAGACTGTTGTATCTCATATTCAAGAGTGTTTTTGGTAAAAATAAGGAGGTCTACTTAGCTTTTTAAGTATTCTAAAAAGTAAGAGGTATACTAAGTATTGGAGGTCCAAATAGCAAATTTAGAGTTCTAACTAGAACCACACAAACAAAATTTTGTTGGAAATTGGAATTGAATTTGCTCACCGCATACCTTAACTGGAATGGTGATACCACCACTACTCTCAATCTTGAAACGTGTGCCGCTAGTTAAATATGGTTAACATTAATTAACATGCAATGAATGGACCGTAGAAGGAAATTTGGATGATATGGACCCAACCACTTTGATAATGTGACATCCATAATGGTGGAATTATGGCAGAATCACTCTCAATCTATTCATTCCTTTACATTTGATATATTCATATATAGACCTCTCCAAATTTTTGTAATTGGTTTTATCCCATTTTGCCCCTCCAAAAAGAAAAAAGAAAAAAGAAAAAAAAACAACCAAGGTTGTCGTTTCCATCTCTTCTTCTTTCCTTCCCTACGGACTTTCTCCTCACTCTTTCTCTCTTTGTTTCTTTTCATTCTCTTTGGTTGAAGAGTAATTTTGCTAATTAATTTTGGTAGGAGTTGATATTTTAGATTCAAGGAAAGGGTTTTGATTTTAGATTTGGGAATTCTTCCTTTCTTGATCTATATACTAATAGAGAGAGAGAGAGAGTAAAGAGTGTTGTAGAGGTCTGCAACATTACTTGTTATAATTCTATGTTATTATTAGATTAGATGTCTTGATCCTTCTCTAGTTTATCAAGTTTTATACTACACGTAATCGATCTGGTATGTGGCTTTAGCAATTACGTACATGTTGCAATTCTGCAATTGTGATACAATTCAAGTCTGCAAGCAGCAACATAAAAAAATAAATACAGCTTCCATAAGTTTTTATTTTTTTCTTTTAATTTTTTAGGGAGACATTCATTTTTACAAAAATCTAATGAGATCCACATGCTAAATTATGAAGATTATTTCTAAAAGGAAAAAGACAATACTTCGATAACCATAACTGGTTAGCAAATGCTGACCGTATCCAATAATAAGAGGACATTTGTCCTTTTAGAATTTTTTTTTTTAAAGCTAGTGATCCGCATGTGATGTTCACATGTTGGGCTATATATAAAAACGCATGTGATCGATGGCTCTAAAAGGACGGATGTTCTTATCATTGGATAATGTCAGCCTTTGCTAATCAACTATGCTAACCAAAGTATTTTCGATCCAGAAAAAAAGAAAAAGAAAAATGATTCTTTAAGGTTCTAAAGCACCCGTAAATGGGTATTATATGAAATAAATGAAAATGGTGGTCTAATTGATATAAGGGAAAACCTCAGGGGGCATCGTCTCCATATTTTTATCCCACTGAGAACGTCCGGACCCAAAGCGGCAAAGACACTGGACATGAGTAAAGGCTCGTGCTTTCTTCAAAATTTCTCATCTCTGACTCTGAAGTCTGAATCACCTTCGACTATGAATTCAGAGTCCATTTCAATTGCAACGGTATTGAAGTTACACTCTTTCCAATTCTACAGCTTCCTGCACCGCCTTGGCCTCAGCTTGCAGCGACGAACCGGCTAAAGGGAAAGCTTTTCCTGTGATGAAAAACCAGTGAGTAACTCCGGCTTTACTTTCCCAATATAACCCCATTTGGGTTCTCTCATTACTCCTCTGTTGCAGAAATTAAGCTTGGGTCGAATTTACTGTTTCTATGAAGTAGAAAGCGTAGATTTTGAATGTTAATATAGACTTTTCTGCTTTGTATTTTAGCAAGAAAGCTGAGCATCTTAGACCACAAAGTCAACAATCAAACTTAGAACCCAATATCAATTGAACTACTACTTTTGTATATGTGTTTTAGTTTTATCACAACCAAAGATCATTTTTGTTTTTGTTTTTTTTGCCACAACTCGATCAATTGAGTTAATTAGGAAGAAGAATGAATATTGAAGTTGAATTGATATCTGAGGAGATTATCAAACCGTCTTCTTCAACCTCTGATGATCTTCGCCATTACCAGCTTTCCTTCCTTGATCAGTTATCTCCTCCAGTCTATAACCCTTTGGTCCTCTTTTATGAATTCAATGACGAGACGATGCCTAGCGTTACTGAAATATCCAACCACCTTAAGAAGTCCTTAGCCGAGGTCTTAACCCTTTTCTACCCATTAGCGGGACGAATCACAGACAACAAATATGTAGATTGCAATGATGAGGGCATTCCCTATGTTGAAGCTCATGTTAAGTGTGAACTTTCTGAAGTTCTCAACAATCCAGCCCCTGGTGAATTCAGTAAGTTCATGCCATTTGAACTAGATAATATTGCTAATAAGCTTCCTCTAGGCGTCCAGCTTAACATCTTTGAATGTGGAGGATTTGCTATTGGTCACTGTATTTCTCACAAGCTAGCAGATGGATTATCTCATTTCATGTTCAGCAAAACTTGGGCTGCCACTGCCCTCGGAGATCAAGCCAAAATAGAGCCTCCGGAGTTTATTTCAGCAAAACTCTTCCCACCAAGGGATTTTACTGCCTATGATGCAGGCCTTGGCATCACAAGGAATAAAGTAGCAAAGAGGTTTGTGTTTAGTGCATCTATGATAGAGGCTCTCAGAGCAAAATATCAAAACAGCGAAGGCCTAGAAAACCAGAAACGCCCATCACGTGTTGATGCTTTGTCGGCTTTCATATGGAGTCGATATGTGGCCAACACCAAGGATACAGGACCTGCTGAGAAGTTGTACATGGTGCTCCATTCTGTGAACCTGCGTCCAAGGTTTGACCCCTCGTTGCCGCACCATTCTTTTGGAAATCTTTATCGTGCTGCCATGACAGCTCCTTTCTTAAGTAGTGGGGAAGAATGCTATGGCTTGGTGATGAGGCAGGTACGAGAAGAAATAGACAAGATTGACAATCACTACATGAAAGGTCTACAACAAGGTGCTGAGCACTTGAGTGAGCTTAATGAAAGTGTTGATGGTGTTATCAGTGGAGAGCTGATTACATTTAGCTTCAGCAGTTTCTGCAGATTT
Organism: Rosa lucieae; assembly: GCA_024704745.1. Lineage (NCBI taxonomy): Eukaryota > Viridiplantae > Streptophyta > Magnoliopsida > Rosales > Rosaceae > Rosa > Rosa lucieae. The sequence goes on from JANPXK010000105.1 coordinate 21,617, forward strand.
CCTCTGTATGATAATGATTTTGGTTGGGGGAAGCCTACGTGGGTATCGTCACCACCACTGACCTTCAAGAACCTAGTGGTTTTCATGGATACCAAAGAGGCTGATGGAATAGAGGCATATATTAGTTTGGAGGAGGAAGTCATGGTTAAGTTTGAAACTGACATCGAGTTCTTGGCTTATGCGTCTCCAAGTGGGTGCTGAACTGTTTTGTTTATTGACAAAATAATCTTCTCTTTGGAGTTGATCGATTGTTGTTCTGCAGCTGATACTCTCATGCTTTTTGTAAAACTGTCAATTTGAATTACATGATGTATTAAACAAATTGTGGACTTCATTTTTGGTGAAGATGAAACCTCCCTGTTTGGGTCGTTCACATTCATAATGTAGAATAGAAAGGTGGACGGTCCACGACGATGTAGCGTTATTATTCTTTATCAGTGTCAAAATATCTCTAAACATGTCAATAAAATGGAGCTATTTCTCTATCCACCACCTCAGGGCCTCTTTTGATTTGCACCAAATTAGTAATTTGGTTCTTGCTGGTGCAGGTAGACTCTGTTCAGATGGAGTCTATCAGGTTATTTCTCTGGGTTGAGTCCTCTGCTACAAAGCTACCTTCCAGTGCAGTGATCCCGAGTTCATCCCAATTGAACTAGATGATATTGCTGAATCTTTACGGTACATTTAACTGGAGCGACTCAGACAGAAAAGGGCTTTTGTATCCAGTAGATGGGCCATTCTAATATATCAACATGGAATCCCAGCGAGTAAAAAGTCCTCACCTATAACTCCTGTTCAATCTCATGGTGCAGATAGTATGGTATACGGTATAAGCCCTTGATAAGATCAAGTCCGGCAAATATCCCCAGAGATTTATACTAGTTAATCTTAGCTAGAGTATGCTCTATGAAAGTTCAAGGCCATTGCCTATGGAGTTGATGATTATTGTTAGGTTTAGGTGCCTGTTTCATTGCCTATGGATTTGATTTGATCATTTCAACATAATAAAATCCATATCCATTAAGGTTAATCAAGTTAATATTCGTCATAATTCTGAAGAAACACAGGGTTATCCAATGATCGGAAGACTTTCCCCTAAGCAGCAAAGCGGTGAGGTTAACTTATTCTACTAGTTTATATATAAACCTATTGGTTTGGGGAGGAAGTCAAGGCTAAATCTGAAACTGATAGCTCTTTCTTGGTTTTGAAGTCTGAAGTCTGTCCTTCTCTCAATAATAGTTATCCAGCTGGTATTAAGAGTATGAGACTTTTGAAGTCTGACCTTTCCTCAATAAGCTAATCAAGGCAAATAGCCTGACATACAAGTTTTATTACTAAATCTGATTTGATTTGATATGATACGATATATATATATATATATATATATATGAATATTGTATTTTTTCTTTTTTGATTACATTTAGTAAACTCTAATTGTACAACAACTAATTTTTTGTGAGTCGAACTCATAATCTTCCGCTTATAAAGCGGACGTCCGCAACTCAGAAAAAGTGCTGACGTCCGCTCCTCCGGCCTCGATTGGCGGTGACGGCGGCGTTTCTGTTACCGGACGGAACCAGGCCACGAAGTGAAGCAGTTAAGAAGCGGTTAGACTCGTTGGCGAAGGGTTTGAAGTCAAGCTCGATGGGCTTCCATGGTTTTCGGCGAGCTTGCCGCACACCGCTGAGTTTTGATCACCTTCGCCGCTTGATTGACGCCGTTCGGGATGTCTAGAGGGTGCGTCCGGCACCCGCAGCGCAGCGAACGCAGCCTTCCCGACGCCGGAGGAGGGACGTCCGCTCTTAAAAGGCTGGGATATATATATATATATATTACAGATCCTATCCAGAGCGAGGCCTCGCTTTGAAATTTCAGAGCGAGGTTTGGGTTTAGGGTCACTTTTTGGTCGCATATCCACATCTCAACCGTTCAGTTTTTAGGTACTAATGTATAGATCATCTCTGCAAAATTTCAACGAAATTGATGGTCTTTAAGGTATCTAACTCGCTTAAACAAATGTACGAACTAAATCTGCCCAACCTGAACCGTACTAACTTTAAGGTAGTTATTAATACCTTAACAACCATCAATTTGGCTGAAATTTTGCAGAGATAATCTATACTTTAGTACCTAGAAACCGAACGGTTGAGATATGGATATGCGACCAAAAGTGACCTTAAACCCTAACCTCGCTCTGAAATTTTAAAGCGAGGCATCGCTCTGGATAGGGCCCTTCCACTAAGGGATCCTTTTTTTTTTAAAAACCAAATCAGTGATCGTTAAGGTATTAAATTAAATTAAATCAATGAACGAACTAAATTTGTCAAACTTGAACTGTTCATACTTAGAATTATAAATCACCGTTTTGAATGTCTTAACGATCACCGATTTGGCTGAAAATTTGCAGAAATGATCTATACATTAGGACCTAAAAACTGAACTCTTGAGATGTCGAAATGTGATCGAAAAGTTGGTCTAATCCCTTATCCCTAGAAAAGACCAAAAAAAGGTATCCCTCACTAGAAGCGCCCTCTACACACACACACACAACCAATACAACCTGCAATACAACCACAACCTAACTTGCACGAGATTCAACAACCGGGTAGTCCTGAGGGTGAATAATGGAATGGTAAAGATTACATTACTCGAAAGTCTCCGACGGTGAAAGGGGATCATTTCAACATAATCAAATTCATATTCATTAAGGTTAATCAAGTTAATATTCGTCCTAATTAGGAAGAAAACAAGGTTATCCAATGATCGGTCTGTGTGTGTGTTTCTACAAGTTTAGAGGCATATATATTGTTTGGGGAGGAAGTCATGGCTAAATCTGAAACTGAAGCTCTTTCTTGGCTTTGAAGTCTAAAGAAGTCTTACCTTCTCCTCAATAATAGTAATCCAGCTGGTATTGAGAGTATGAGACTTTGAAGTCTGACCTTTCCTCAGTAAGTTGGACCACCCTATAATCAAGGCAAATAGACTAACATACAAGTTTTATTACTAAATCTGATTTGGTTTAATATTAATATATGCAACGAGGTATTGGCCCTTTTTTTTTTTTAATTTATTATTATTGTTAGAGTAAATGTCACAAACAGTAAGGGGTCATTCGACACTTTAATTCCTACGATAGTTATTGGTACCTTAAAATCAATTCTCGACATACTTTTAGTCACCTCCAATAGTTAACACTAGAACTAAATTCAGTTTGCCCCCTCAAACTTTGGGGCAAATATCAGTTTGGTCCCTGACTTTTTTTTTTAATCATGATGGGCCTTGCACTTTCATTTTCCATCACCTTCGTCCAAAATTCAAAATTGGCTTTAACAGTGACGTTAGATGCTGAGTTGGACCCGACATCCGGGCCCACTTTTCAGATTTTAAACCTACAAGAAGGGCAAAATGGACATTTCTAATTTAATTTATTTTTTTTTCTTTTATTAAAATTTAATCTAATTTTTTTTTTCTTTCTTCTTTGTATTTCCTCTCTCTTCTGCCCACTTATCCAAAACCTAAAACCAAATCGATCAAATAACTTCTCGATCTTCCTCCTCCGTCCTCCATTGAGCCCGAGATTCAGGCCACTGCACTTCTCAAAGAAGTGAGGTCAGCAAAACCAACGCTCAAAATGGAAGCTTCATCTCAAAACTCACACTCTCCCTCACTGCCCACCAACTACGTACAAGCCACCATACACTCAAATCCCTGTGAGATCTTCCAGATCCAAAAGACCCAATTTTGACCCGCCTTCTCCTCCACCTCCTGTTCCGATTCCGAACCCGCTAAACACACTGCTTCAGCTCCAATCCTTTGTTATACGCAGCCTCAACAACAATCGCCAAATCAACACCAGTCAAAGAACTTGGACGCCGAGTCGAGCTCTCGACGATTGGTTCCACCATGACCTCTGAGTCGAGCTCCGGCGACGAAACCTCCGACCCGAAGCCCAACTTGATTACAAAGCCCCCGCAGGATTCTTAGCTCTTGGAAGCCGAGTCGAGCTCCCAACGGTTACTTTTCAGGTTGTTAAGTTAGAAGCACTATGGATTCTTAGATCTTTGTTGTTTTTTACATTTCTGTGGTGCTATTAGTAGCTGAGGAAATGAGTTTGAATTTGAAATTGAAAGTTTGGGTTTTGTTCTAGGTATGGCTATTTGGGGGTTTAGAAATTTCGGAATCGATTTGGGTATCGTTGTTTATGTGTGTATTTGTGTTATAAAATGAAGGACATTATTTCTGGTCTGTTAGTAAGGAAAATTGAAGTGTAAGAGAAATTGGTTTTTCCTGCAAGTGATAACTAGTTTTCTGCTTCCCAGTAAGGTAATATGTTTCTTGAAATCAGTGTGATAGAGCATGAAGTTCAGCAATTGTTTTGGGCCTTTTCTTCTTCTGAGTTCTGATGGAGAGGAAAGAAGGAGTTCGAGGGCGGAGGAAGAGGAAGAAGAAGAAAAGAAAGGAAGTCAGCTATTATTATTTGGTTTTTGGGTAATAAGGGTAGTTTGGACATTTCATCTATATTAACGTTTAAAATCTGAAAAGTGGGCCCGGATGTCGGGTCCAACTCAGCATCTGACGTCACTTTTCAAGCCAATTTTGAATTTTGGACGAAGATGATGGAAAATGAAAGTGCAAGGATTATCATGATTAAAAAAAAAGGTCAGGGACCAAACTGATGTTTGCCCCAAAGTTTGAGGGGGCAAACTTAATTTAGTCCTTAACACTATTAACTTTTTCTTTTTGTCAAGGGCATTTTCATCTTATTTTCTCTCTCTCTCCCCCGCCTCCACCGTCTTGACTCAGATAATTATTCACTGATGAATAACTAAAAATTTAAAAAAAAAGAAGCATAAATAGTATTAGTATATGAAAAGCGAGAAGTGATTAAGATAACTGTTAATCAATTAACCTAAGAGAGAAAAAGATTAAGGGTGCGTCTATTGTCACCCTACCATTTTATTTGTTTACCCTACTTGCTCATTACACCTTATGTTTTAATTTCAATTATTAAATTTACTTATCTAACACATTTATCTTTCCAAAAATATCCTTATATAACATATCCAATTTAAAAAAATTAACTAAAATCTCTCATTTAATTTATACCAATAAAAAAAACTAAAATATGCTAAAGTCTCCGAATAAAATCATAATCTGATTTACTTTAATTTTAATTTTTTTTCTTTTCAGTATCATCATTCGTCTATTTCAATTGATATTAAAATATGGAAAATGCTTTGGATCCCAAAATTCTATACAAAAAACCATCCCAAATGACATGACATTGACCACATCAGCCCTAATGAACCTCAAAATATTCAAGCTGTCATTATATATATATATATATATATATTTAGAATATTTATCTCTGAGATATTAAAAAACGGAAGAAGAAAATGCGGTGAAGTTAATCAATCCAACAAGCGCGCAAATTCATGTCTTGATAAACCCTAAAAATGCAAAACTCATCCTTCATCTATCCACAACCAGTAAATTCTTGTTCTACTGTAAAAAAAGAAGAAGAAGAATAAGAAGTAAATTTGTTGTTCTCTCTTTTAATTTCTTGAACCAATCCAGTGGATTCAAATTTCAAACAAGTTGGTTAAATTAACTTCTGTATTGATTTGTATCTTTCTTAATCTTTTATTAAGAGCTGACTCACATTTTTTCATTATAATCCCTTGTGATTTATTTACAAAGCCATTTATGCCTTGTGGTTTGCTATATTCATAATCATATTCTTTATTTTGATTTTCATACGCAAGACCTTTTATTTTTCAAATCCTAGATTATTTTTCGTCCCTTGAGTTCCAAATTTTAGTGTGGCATGAGCTGAGGATGATGATGACAGGTGGTGTATGAGAATATCCCTGGTATTTGAAGATCAATTTTTGGGATTGCAGGGAAACATTATTTTTCTCATTTAATGTAATATTAAGTAATTGCATATATAATGGAAACTATATAAATGAAAATTAATTGGCATAATTACATGTTGTAAATAACTATGAATGAGCTGGCAATGCCACATCATTTGGGATTGAAATTTGGAATAATATTTTGGTGTCTCTCACACCCTTAAAATTTAATAATTTAACAACTATAAGCAAAAAAGAAGAGATTGCTTCTTTTTTTTTTATGTGTTTTAAAATTTTTGTGTGTTTTAAATTTTTACTTTCGGTGTTCACTAAGAGTATTGCAAAGATTTTGATGAAATTAGCATTACTTGTTTTGTGAATTGAATAACGAATTCGATGAGGAGGCAACAAAGAGACAAAAAAATATAGTAAAAAAATTCAAATTTGGATTGAGAAGATGAAGATTAATGTTATCTAATGAAAAATTAAGTAGTCTTTGTATTTAATTAATTGGTTATGTATATAGTTTTCCTTATAGATTTGGATTTTAGAAAATTAGTGTACTTATTAGTCATTTTGCACTTGGATAATATAGTTTTTCAATAATTCAAATGTTTGTAGAATGAACTAAGAAAATAATAGGGTGGCAATAACCGCATGTCCACACCCAAGATTAAAATACCCTTGACAAAAAAAGTAGTTAACGATGTTATTAATGGAGGGTAAGCACTAAAATTATGTTGGTTAATAAATTTTAAGGTACCAATGTCATACTTTTAGAATGTTAGCGACTAAAATCTCAAATGATCTGGAAGAGTATTATTCTTAACATGAACCATGTGTTTGTACTTTATCAATAGCTTGTCTTCCTGGCAAATGATTTCTAATCGATTTTTAATTTGTTTGAGCTCTGCACGATGATTATACATTTAGTTGTCTATGTATATGAATCTGATCAGAGTAGGGCAAATTATTAATAGTACATTAATACATTATCATAACCAGACCAGGAGTTATTAAACAATTAGTTTTGTATCTGTATATAAACTTGATCAGAGTAGGGCTAATTAATAGAACTACATAACCTTAGTACTCAATCGAGTTCAAAAGATCGATCTAGCTACTAAGAATGAAGGTTGAAGTAGAAGTAAATCTCCAAGAAGATTATCACCCCATCTTCTCCAACCCCTGCTCAACTTCGCCATTACCAGCTCTCCTCCTTTGATCAATTAGCTCCCCCAGTCTATAACCCTTTGGTCCTCTTCTACGAATTCAATGACAAGACAGTGCCCAACATTTCTGAAATATCCAGCCACCTCAAAAAGTCCCTAGCCGAAGTCTTAACCGTTTTCTACCCATTAGCCGGACGAATCAAACACGACGACTGGCATGTTGATTGCAATGATGAGGGCATTCCCTACCTTGAAGCTCACGTCAATTGCAAACTCTCTGACTTCCTCAAGAATCCGATCCCTGGTCAACTTAGCAAGTTCATGCCATTTGAACTTGATGATCATATTGGTAAGGAGTTGGTCCTAGGGGTCCAGCTCAGCATCTTTGAATGTGGAGGATTTGCAATTGGTCAATGCATCTCTCACAGGCTTGCCGATGGGTCATCTTATTTCATGTTCAGCAAAACTTGGGCGGCCATAGCCCATGGCGAATCCAACATAGAGCATCCAGACTTTCTGTCAGCAACACGTTTTCCGCTGAAGGATGTTATGACATATGATCCAAGCACTGAAATCTCCAGGAATAAAGTCACAAAGAGGTTTTTATTCAGTGCCTCTATGATAGAGGCTCTCAGAGCAAAGTATGGGGAAATCGCTGTAGGCTTAGAAGAAAACCAGAAACGCCCATCACGTGTTGATGCTTTAACGGCTTTCATATGGAGTCGATATATGGCCAATACCAATAAGATTACAGGACCTCATGATGAGAAGTTGTATAGGATCGCCCATGCTGTTAACCTACGCCCAAGGTTTGATCCACCATTGCCACAACATTCTTTTGGAAACATTTACCGTGGTGCCACGTCAGGTCCCTGCTAAGTACTGGGGATGCATGCAGTGCATATGGTCGGGCTATGAGGGAAGTACGAGAAGAAATAAACAAGATTGACAATGACTGCGTCAAAGGACTACAGCAGGGTGCTGAGCAGTCTGGGCTCCCCTTCAATGAGAATACTGGTAGGCTAACCGAACTAGAACTGGTTACGTTGGGCTTCAGTAGCTATTGCAGGTTTCCAGTGTATGATAATGATTTCGGTTGGGGAAGGCCTGCGTGGGTGTTCTCAACACCATTAACCTTCAAGAACGTAGCAACTTTCATGGACACCAAAGAGGGTGATGGAATAGAGGTATACATCAGTTTGGAGGAGCAACTCATGGCTAAATTTGAAACTGATGCTGAGTTCTTGGCCCCTATGCGTCTCCAAGTGGGCGCTGAAGAGCCCTTTGGTTGTTAACAAATAGCTACCAGTCCTGCTCTCATAATTTATACAACATCGTGTGCCGTTCTGAAATTTGGTCTCATCTATTTGGTAACTAAATTAAGTTTCGAGTAAATCTGGTCATCTTTTGGTAAGTGATGGTTATCCATGTTCTGGGTACCGAAAGGATGACCAAATTTCCAAAAACTCAAGTTTCGTTACGAGAAAGATGGTCGTTCAAATCAACTCAATAAGTGTGCTTGCCTAGTTGGTCTGCTCTTAAATTGTGGATTTCTTTTTAATAGTAGTATTTGTTGATGTCAATCATGGGGTAATATATGCAGTAAGTAAGTAGCTCAGAGCATGAGGAGGGTCCCTTATTCGCAGCAAAATAGTTTTATCTTCATTGCTACTAAGTGGGATATCCATTTGAGTTGAGATCTTGTTCTTAGGAATCTTAGCTCGTGTTTTCTTCGGAGGCTTTTCTCTTTGTTTTCTTTGTTTGGCAGGGTCGTTCCTCGTTGGTTGTTTAAAATAGCTTTATCTTGCTATCTGATGCAATTAGACTCTGTAATTCAGTGTAAACAGTGTTTCAGCACTGTTATGCATGCTTTTTATAGTGTGAAATATTTGACTTCCTGGACTAGTCTGTTGTCTGCATACTTTGTGATTTCTTTGAAGTTCGAACTTTCTCTAAACGTCTTGCCCTTTCTTGTTAACAAGGATGTTAGGTTATCTTACCTGCACTTCACACGCTACATATATACTGTTCTGCAAGAAAAGTCAGACTAATAATGTACCAAATCACAAATATTATATTTCTGCTTTTCTTAGAATTAGGCACTTTTAGTGGAGAGATGAGTTAACTCTATCTGAGAATGATCCCTGTCATAATCTCATTGGAAAATCTTTCCAAGCTAATCCTGCTGAGATTCATTCCTTATATTTCTCTTGTAGCACAAGAAAAGAAAAGATTTTTAATTTTTGTATGATACTTCAGAAAATTATAAAAACCATAATGTGATGCTATGCTGCACAAGTATCTAATTGTGATTCGTCTTTTGGAGTTTAAGAAAAAGAAAATCACACGGGGTATAGGACGTCATTGTGATATCAATTCATGAGCATGTATTTGCTTAACCAATGGGCCTTTGTTAATTAATTTTTTAAGATGCATTCTATCCCCTTAGCATTTAGCTGTAGCTTTATATAAGTCTAACTGAAACACATACAACTACACAAGCACAACCAGACATACCCATTGTTTGTAGGAGATCAATGATCATGAAGGTTGAGGTTGAGGTTGTCACCAGAGATCTTATCAGACCATCTTCTCCAACCCCTGACCACCTCCACAGATATCAACTCTCCTTTCTTGACCAGATATCTCCCCCAGTCTTTAGTCCTTTGGTTCTATTTTATTCATCATCCGAGGCTGATACAAATTTTGACATTGCTGATATATCGAATCGGCTAAAGAAATCCCTCTCCGATGTCTTGGTCCAATTCTACCCACTTGCTGGACGAGCAAATGACAACATGTTCATAGACTGCAACGACAAGGGCATACCCTTCTTGGAAACTCGAGTTAACTGCCAACTATCTGATGTTATCCAAAACCCAGTTCCCAGTGAACTCAACAAGTTGGTTCCATTTCAACTAGACGAAGTTGCTGATCTAGCCCTTGGTGTCCAACTAAATGTCTTTGACTGTGGTGGAGTTGCAATTGGTGCTTGCATTTCTCACAAGATTGCAGATGGTTTATCGTTTTTAATGTTCATCAAAACTTGGGCAGCCACTGCTAGAAAAGATCATTATCATCAGACAGATGATCATGCAGTTATGTCTCCAAAGTTTGTATCAGCCACACTGTTCCCACCAAGGAACATATCCGGGTATAATCCACGTGTTGGGATCACAAAAGAGAATATCGTAACAAAGAGGTTTGTGTTTGATGCTTCCAAGATAGATTCTCTTAAATCAAAATATGGTGTTAATGATAATGTTCATGATCATGAGCATGAGCAGAGCCTAGAAAGTTACCAAAGACCGCCATCTCGTGTGGAGGCTCTATCCGCTTTCATATGGGGTCGCTATGTGGCTGCAACCAAAGTTGGGTCTGAAGCACCTGAGAGGGTCTATGCCATTGTTCATGCTGTGAACCTCAGGACAAGGTTTGATCCACCACTGTCAGAATGTTCTTTCGGGAATCTCTACCGAATTGCAGTTACGGTTCCACGTCTGGATACAGGGGAGGAGTGCAATGGTCTTGTGAGGCAGGTCAGAGAGCAAGTGAGTCATATTGACAAGGATTATGTGAAGAAATTGCAGGAGGGCAGTGAACACTTGAGTTTCATCAAACAAAGCTCTGAGAATTTCTACAAGGGAGAGATGGTTACACTGAGCTTCACAAGTTTGTGCAGATTTCCTCTGTATGAAGCTGATTTTGGATGGGGAAAGCCTACTTGGGTCGGCTCTCCTGCCCTGACTTTCAATAATTTGGTTGTTTTTATAGACACTAAATCTGGGGGTGGAATAGAAGCATACATTAACATGAAGGAAGGAGATTTGGCTAAAATTGAATCTGACAAAGAGTTCATTTCATTTGTTTCAAGTGAGTCAAAGTAATGAAGAATGTCAGTTGTAAAAAAAAAAGTAATGAAGAACGTCTACCTACCAATGCAGCTCTTGGTTCTCTGTTGTTAATTGATGCCATATATTCTAGGTGTGAATGAGTCTATTATTGTTATTGTATTTGGTAAACTGCTATTTGTGAAATAAGATTGTTTAAATTTTTTTTTTTTTTAATAAAGGGCTAGTGCGGCTGCTCTCAAGCCTTAATTAATGAAACTGTCGAATATAAGGGGGGACATTGAGCCTAAACCCTTGATTACAATAAGCATCTAGAGTATTTTTCGAAATAATATCAGGAACCTTTATAGAAGACATGTATTCTAATAAGCACCAGCTAGCAAAGAGTGCTCTACTGGCTATTCCATTTGTTTTGACATAATGGTGACATAATAGGAAGATAACTCGATATGTAACTCGATTACAACGTAGCATAATTACCATAAGCACAGCTTTCCTACTATGTTGCCGCCAGATGATAAATCCGACGACACTTAGCTTCACCCTGCCATTAGGCGGTAGCAACCATTTGACGACTCGCTGCCTACCTAGAACAGACAAGACACTTTGAGTGCACATACAGGCACAAAACTCGACTAGCCCTACATAACTATTATGGGGACTTATTAATTACTCGCAATAAGCGCAACAAAATTAAACAACAAAAGTAATTAAAAACTTGAAAGAAAAAAACAGCTTGGGCAGGGCCCAAAAAAGCGTAAGCCCAAGCACTACCCAACGAGATAAGGGAGACCCGGCCCACTAGCCAAGTCCAGCACTGGCCCATCCAAGCCACCACCAACGTGGCACCACCCCTGCTGCACAACCACCGCCGTCGAACAGCCTCAGCCACCATGCCACCGTCCCCATCGTACCAGTAGAATGCAGCACACAATAAGACCACCAACCCACCCAACCTAAGAATTGGATAACAACCAGATCCAAGCCAAAGCAGGTAACCCAACCTTGCTGCCGCCATCTGCACTCCAATGACCAGTGTGACCCGGAGGAAAAGCATCGGAGAATCCAGATCTCTAACCTGAGATCTTAACCCTATCCAGCCGCAATTCCCAATCAACCCAATCGCCGTACTCCAAACCTCCGACCTCAAGCCACAGTTAGGGGTGGGCATTTTGTATCGAAAATGTGGTTACCGACCCGAACTGAAAAAATGGTTCGGCAACCACATCGAACTAAAACGGTGTCGTTTTATGATCAAACCGCACCGAACCGTATAAAAGTGGTTCGGTTGCTGTTTCGGATCATAAACCGCCTGATTTAAACCGACCCAGACCGAATTTATTTTAATTACATTTTATTTATTTATTATTTCTCCATTGATGGAAATGTTGGTTTTCAATATATAAGAAATTGTTTTAGGGAATCTGAAATTAAGAGAAATTCGCTGTGTATTCTCATTGATAATAGGGGCCTCTTTATATAGAGAATTACAATGCATAGAATCTCAATCATATAACGAAAGTAATTCTACATTGATTAGGATTCTAGATCCTTCTAATTAAATCCTATTACCACTAGGTCAAGTAACCTAGAGTTTGGGCTAAACACAAATTAGTTTTTCCTTGAACACTCCCCCTTGTGTTGCCCAAACGCTGTGCTTCTCTCGTTGCCTCGTTAAAAACCTTGCCGAGTAACAAAAACCCAGTGGGACAAAAATAACCTCGGTCGAAGGGGAAAAAGAGCACAACACACCCTTCACGTTTCGAGGTGAACATGTAGACATCTCCCCCTGATGTCTGCGCCTCCTCCTGATGACTACAATCATACGAGTTCAGATAATTTTCGCAAGCCAATTCTTGCCACATGTTTCTCGAACGTGGATTTGGGCAATGACTTTAGTAAACAAGTCTGCCTCACTATCCTCAGATTGAATCTAGTTCACTTTGATCTCGATGAGAGTCTGTTGTTGCTGATTATGCTTGGTGTTGTCGCTTTTGATGTAGCCTTGCCTCATTTGTAAACAAGCAGCATTATCCTAAATGCTCGTAAGCTCATCTGTGGTAGACTTCAAACCACAATTGTTCAAACATGCGTAATTGTGAACCCAATCCATATTCATTCACGAACCACTTCATGAAGAGCAATGATCTCTGCATTGTTTGAAGATATAGCGACTAGGGTCTATTCTGTAGACCTCCAAGATGTCACGGTCTTTTCCCATGGTGAACACTTAACCGGATTGGGAATGACCATTGTGTGGGTCAGAGAGATACCCAACATCAGCAAAACCTTCCAAAACACATGACGTTTTGGGATGGGGATAATGGACGCAGGCCAGTGTTGGCGGCGTACCTGGTGTGTGATGGGTCCGAATCCATCATCTCTTCGTGTGGATAAAAACAAGCCCATATCACTCATACATCTCAAGTATCGAAAGATATCTTTTACACCAATCCAATGGTGTCGCGTTGGCGCAGAGCTATATCTAGCTAACAAGTCCACAACATATGAGATGTCTGGTCTTGTGCATTGGGATAAGTACAATAATGCGCCTATTGTACTAAGTAAGGCACTTCTGCCTCTAGCACATCTTCGTCATCATCCTTTTGATGAAGAGGATCCTTTTCAGGATCAAGACTATGGACGATCATGGGGGTGCTTGAAGGCTTGACCTTGTCAAAATGCCTAAGCATCTATCGACACGATGCTCAAGTTCCAAACAGAGACATAATCGTGTTCTCCCAAAATCCTTCATCTCAAACTCAGATTTCAAGTGTTCAGCGGTTTCCCTTAACTCTTTAAAGGCTTCAAATGAAGATCATGTCCAACATGAACCGCGATAAAATCCGAAACTTGTCATAGAAACGCTTGGGCATATCCCTTCCCAATCAAGTAGTCACTTTAGTGAGCGTTTCAACCTTATTGTAAACGCGCTCCGTGGTCTAGAGCCTCTTGACTTGGGTAAATGAAGTTCACCATGAACTTTCATGTATATTCCATATCTAGATCACCATAGAGATACATAGTGACCACATTTGCAAGCTGCATGTTCAGTTATTCGGAAACTACCAAACTGACAAGGTAATGGAGTGCAATGACATCCATTACGAGAGAATATGTCTCATCGTAGTCGATTCCAGGGCGTTTTATGAGAAGCCTTGCGCCATAAGGCGAGATTACCATATCTTTTTCTCACTACGCTTTCTAACGAAGACCCCATTAGTCAACATATTTTATGTTAGGAGGTGTTGGCATCTCTAACTCGAAAACCTTCCTCTTCGTTAGAGAATCTAACTTAACCTGGATCGCATCTTTCCATTTAGGCCAAAAACTCTCTACGTTGACATTTATTCATCAACGGAGCGTGGTTTGATATCATTAGACTCAACAAACTCATGCGCAACTACATCATCAATTATGATGGAGTTTCTATCCCACGTCTCATGTACACTAGTGTAAGTTTCATAGAGCTCTATATTCTCAGGAATAGGTTCTGACGTTGAGGAGTCCCCCAACGATAACCAAAACCTGGAAGATACTCATGAGACGGATTTTGAGTCTTGATGATCAAAGGATTGGAATGTGCCAAAGTATCATTCGAACCCACGGGCCTCCCACGCATCCTAGCTGGGGCCATAGCCTGTAACGCCAGAGTGTCACTCTCTTTAGCGTTGGCGCCATGCCTACCTCTGTGTAGGGCGGCGCTACGTCCTCTCGTAGGGACGCAGCATATTTGTGTGATCTCGTCACTTTAATAGGGATCAAGATGAGACATAGTGGGGACAGGCCATGACAATTCCTGTCGTTCCTGCTGAACATCCTTGTTCTTATCTCCCCCTAACAACGGGAAGACTGTCTCATCAAATTGACAACCCGCAAATCTAGCAGTAAGGAGATCGCCTTGCAAGGGCATTAAGTGGCGGACGATTGTTGGAGTCTCAAATCCAACGTAATTGCCCATTTGTCTGTAAGGACCTATCATAGAGCACTGTGGCGGCGCAATCGGCACATAAATGGCTCACTCAAATGTGCGTAAGTACAAAATACGTGTACCCAGTCACTAGCTGTAACGCAGAGGTACATTGAGTGGCGGTAGGTCGTAGACGAATTAGCATAGCTGCATGCGATATTGCATCACCCCAAGCGGATGTAAGAAGATTGGTGCGCATTACCAATGTCCGGACTATCATCGTAGTCTTTTCCGCAAGACCATTTGGGTGTGTACATGGGAATGTGATGTCCAACATCAAGCCCATTGCAATATCCATCGAAAATCTTTCGATGTAAACTCTCTAGCATAGTCAAATCCAATTGACTAAATAAGATGATTCGGGAAGTGAGCCCATTTTTGTATGATATGTGCTAGGAGTGTAGCGTAAGCAGCATTTATAGGTGGACAATGGCACAACACGTGACCGGCGTGTTTGCGTGTCAACCAACATCATAAAATATTTAATCGTTCGCAAGTTGGTTGAATTAATCCAAAAAATCCCTACGGATTCTTTGTAAGAACAGAATGAGTAATATCATATCCTTTGGATAGGACGGTCTCAGTCCTAATTTCCCTAAGGAACGGGCTTTGTAAAAACAAGTGAGAGGCTTTAGAAGCAACCAATGAGGATTTTGGTTGTGCCTGAGCGTTTGAAACGCTATTTTGAAGCAAGTTAGTGATTGCAGCATCACCAAGGGCGCCATCACCATGATGGACGCCATCCATGGCGTCATGGATAGGGACTACACTAGCCCTAGGCTGGTGGTGGACGGAGGCAGTGCCCTAGGCAGCTGCGTCGGTCACACTTAGTCTTAATCAATTTTTGATTCATGCTTCGTTTTGCTCGAGAGAAAGGATGTCCATATGAAGTCTTTGTAGACGGATTATCATATCATGACCAGGATGACCTATCATGTCGTGACAAAGCCAATATGTGTCTAAATCCAAGAGATCTTCTCTCGTAACTTTATTGGATTAATAGCTCGAATAGTGACATAGAATCCACTAGAGAGACACATAAACTTCTCTAAGATGCGTCTGTGTTCGCAATCATTAGAGGTAATGCAAAGGAACTCATTTATGTTCTCTACATGCATTTTCGCATGGAATTCGTTGGCTATTCATAGGGTACGATTTGCCCTAAGAGCATAGAGATTTTCTGTGACAGCTGTAATCAAGGTGCCATTTGGCAAGTAGAACTTGGGCTATTCCATGTCCTTGAATTAATATTAAAGGTCCAGCCATCGTAGTCACAAAGTAATATGCTCAGAATCAAAATTGAGTCATAATGAAAAGAACTCGAAATTTTATTCATAAGCCAACGGAGTACATCATTGTTTCGTTGATCAAAGAAAATCTAATCCAATAAAAAGTAATATGGCAATCGCCTATATCTCTTGGAAAATAAAAAGACTTAATCAAAATCGCCAGTCTCTGGGTCTTCATCCTTGTAGTCTTCCACCCTTAGATCTAGATCGCCATCTTGATCTTCTTATTCCATGTAATTTGCTTCCCTTGCTTCACGATACGTCTTGTATGCGTTTGCAACATTCTGGGGTGCGGTACATGTTTTGGCCCAATGTTCAGTTGATCCACATTGAAAACAAACATCATTATGGTCAGGCTCCCTTGATCGAGGCGCCATTGGGGAGCGATTTGGACGACCTATGCTCTTGGTATTGTTACCACCATGGTCGGAGGCTCCGCCTCTCTCTCTCTTCACACGTTGACCTCCACGGTTCCGTGCACGCCTCTCTCGGCGATTTCCTTCCTCTTTAGGGCGAACATATGGACCAGAATGTCCAGAATTGTCCCTACTCTTAGGGTTTCGCTCCTTGCGTCCTCCATTGGGGGCGCAACTATGGTTAGATTCCGGAATAGGCTTAGTTCCCACGGGTCTAGCATTATAGTTTTTCACAAGGATATTGTCGTGCTTTTCAGCTACGTTCATGGCGCCAATGAGCTCATGAAACCTTGTGATACGTCCTGCGTTAACATCAATCCGATAATTCTTTGAAATCATCAGTGCAGAGACGGGGAAGGTAGAGAGAGTCTTCTCGATCAACATCGTATCAGTTATGGTTTGGCCACAAAACTCCATCAGAGACTTGATACGAAGAGCTTCCGAGTTATAATCAAGCACAGACTTGAAATCACAAAAGCGGAGGCTATGCCATCGCACTTCTAAATCAGGAAGCAGGGAGTCACGAACGTTGCCAAATCGCTGCTCAAGTTCTACCCATAGCTTTCTTGGGTCTTCCTCATTGAGGTATTCATTTTGGAGCGCGTTTCATGTGCCTTGTCATGAGAATTATGGCTTTAGCTTGTTTTGCTTCAAAAGCAGTAGCTTGCTCAATGGAGAGCACGTTCTGACTAGGCTCTTGGATGGCTTCCAGAAGTCCATCAGCCTTAAGATGTTGGCGCACATCTCGGACCCACCTATGGTATCCTGCGCCAGTTGTCTCTAGTGGAACAAAGTTCAACTTGTTCAGGTAACTCATCCTGAAAAACAACACAAGATTAGGGTTAGTTTCGGAGCGAAAAAGGCTACCACGAAAAACTATTAAATTTCTGAGCGTAGTCGCTTCCAAAATTAGGATTTTTGAGCGTAGTCGCTTCCAAGAAAATCCGATTCCAAGAGGGGTTTTGGATTAGATCGAAACAACGATGTATGTGGTCGATCGTTTTCTTCTCAACAAACTCTAAGTTTGGAGGACTCTACAAGCTCCAAGCTTGGAGTGAGCACGAACCCCCACAGTTCGGCTTTTTGTCTCCCCTATGTAGAGAAAGGGGGGGTAAAAGAAGGGATGATGGAAGTCCCCGAGAAAAGAAGAAGAAATTGAAAAACTTCAAAAAAAACGGGAACTTTTAGAAAAGTTTACCTTAAAAATTGGCCGGAAAACTTGACCGAAAAGTTGGCCGGAAAAATGTCGCCGGAAAAGGGCCGGAAAGTCTCAGGAAAGTGGCAAGAAAAGTGTTGACTGGGGTGCTGACGTGGCAGGTCGGAGCTGACGTGGCAGTGCGGCACTGACTTGGCAGATTGGTGCTGACTGGGCGCTGACGTAAGGCTGATGTGGCAGTGCTGACGTGGCGCCTGAGGTGGGTGACGTCAGTGGGCCAAGCTTCTGGGCTGGGCTGCTTCTGGGCCTGAGATGTGCCTCTGGGCTTCGCTGCTTTTGGGCTTTGGACTTCTACTTCTGGGCCTAGGGCTGACCGGAGGTTGACGTTGACTGAAGCACAGGTTCAGGCGGCGGTTTGGTGGTTCGGTGGTTCAAGCGGCCAGTTCACGTAGTTCTAGACCGGTTCCGGTGGTGATTTTTTGGCTCAGGTGATTTGGGGTCCGGCTACAGCTGCTGGTGAAGTTTGGTAGCAGTAGGTAGGGAGGAAAGCTTCGAACCGGGCAGAGGGACTTTCGATACTTCCGGTGGCCGGTTCGGTGGTTTTCAGGCCGGTTCTAGGGGTGGGGCCGCCGGTTCTGGACTCCTGGAGTTGAGATCTTCAAGGTGGGCGGCGGTGGTTTCTGGGATTTGAAGGCTACGAATTTAGGATTTCAGGTTAGGGTTTCATGCTGATAACGTGTTTTAGGGAATCTGAAATGAAGAGAAATTCGCTGTGTATTCTCATTGATAATAGGGGCATCTTTATATAGATGATTACAATGCATAGAATCTCAATCATACAAGGAAAGTAATTCTACATTGATTAGGATTCTAGATCCTTCTAATTAAATCCTATTACCACTAGGTCAAGTAACCTAGAGTTTGGACTAAACACAAATTAGGTTTTCCTTGAACAGAAATCTATTTTTGATTAGGTTTGCAGTTTTTAATAAGTTGGTATGTTTGCTTGATAGTTGATATATATATATATATATATATATATATTTGTGTGTGTAATAAGTTGCTATGGTCTTTCTGCAAGTTGCTTGATATTTGGGTGACATTTGCCGATTTGTGTGGACTCTAAATGCTTTCAAAATTTATTTATGCCTTATTGAAATTGTTAGGTAAAAATAAGCCTGATTTTGACCCTATTTTTTAGTTGAAATTAATAAAGAGGGGTGAAATTTGCACACCCCCTTTACCTTTTTTTAATATTTCTTATCAATTCACGATATTTTTCTTCCAAAACTACCCCTCTCTCTCTCTCTCTCCCTCTCCCTCCACGACCTCTCTCTCTCTCTCTCTCTCTCCTCTCTCCTCTCCCCCCTTGTTTTCTCTCTCTTCTTCCCTCTGCAGCCACCAAAAAACACCATTTTCGGCCACCACAAAACGCCGCCGCCACCGCCAATCGACGCAACACTTAAACCTGACCAAAACCCAAGCCTCACCGTCGACATGTACCACCGCCTGCCTCCACACGGGACCGTAAGAGCTGCACTCCACTGCTCCTCGATCTTCGTCGGTTTCCCATTAGAGTTTCAACACACCGTCACCACCGACGTGCTCAAACCAAGCCGAGCATCGAAACCCTGAAGTTCCACCACTAACCGATGCCGGAAGATCTTTGTACGCACCATCGCCGGAGATGCCGAGTTTGTGCTTCTCCGTTCTCCAACCTCTAGTCCGAATTGAGTCAAACCACCACCATAAATGGTATCAGCACCCATCCCTTGTCCAAAACCCCATGGCTGCGACCTTCAATTCAGACCAGAGCCGCCGCACGCGCTGGTACCATTTATGGGTACCCTCTCCTCCTCTCCTCCTAATCTGCTAGTTCATTAGTCCATTTATGGGCACCCATGATTTGTCACCATTGCCTCAGCTGCCGCATGACCTGCGATCTTAGTTTCTCTACCCTCTCCTCCTTCAATCCACTCAAGTCCCTCTCCTCCTTCAGTCCATTTCCCGATGCCCTTCATCCTCGTCTTATCCAGAAATTTATCCACCAAAAACCCATCCGCCAAATCGTCTCTCACCTTCACCATTCGTTTTGATGATGAAAATTCAATTACTAAGCTTAAAGTGTGGGTTGCCCAAGTGGAAACCGGGAGGGAGGGGAAGAGAGAGTCTGAGATTTGGATCGGAGAGAGAGAGAGGAGAGAGAGAGAGAGAGAGAGAGAGAGAGAGTGTGTGTGTTTTAATTGTAGGCTGTGTAGGGGTGATTTTGTAAAAGCAACACAATGAGTGTGTAGAATGTAAAAGAGAGTGCAAATTTCAGCCCCCTTAATAAATCGCTCCAAACTGAAACCAACCCACACCGCACCAAAAAATGGTTTAACTGAAATAATCGATTCAACGTTTTTGTAAATTGTAATGCGGTTGCGGTTTGATATATAGACTAACCGAAAAAAGCAGTTTAGACCTCAAACAGAACCAAATCTCACTCCGCCCAGTCGCCCACCCCTAGCCACAACCGTCGACCTGGTCCCACCCCATCCCCCAACCTGGCGAAGACGACCCGGACCACCACCTGTCAGAAGCCGTTTAATTTCTACTTTTCACCACAAAGTTCATTATATATTCTTTAGGGAAAAATTTGGTAAGTGAACCTGAACTATGGACCACTACGAACTTCAGTACATAAAATTCTAAAACATAAACTTTGGTACATCAAATTAGTAGCCCGACCCAAGATACATACACGACGTCATTGACGTCGTTAGTTTGTCATATTTTGAGGGGTAAAACGGTCTCTCTGTCTCTCTCTTCCCCTTCCTCACTTTACTCTGTCATTTTGCCTCTTAAATCCCAAGCCCATCTGGAAGTTACTCTCAAGAAACAATAAAACCTTCAACTCCAACCCCTCACCATCTCCACCATCACCAGCTCTCCTTTCTCGACCAGTTAGCTCCCCACGCCTACGTCCCTTTCCTCTACTTCTACTCCCTCCCCGATACTCACAACAACCACACCCAAATCTCCACCCACCTCAAGAAATCTCTCTCCAAAATCCTAACCCAGTACTACCCAATAGCCGGCCGAGTCAAATTCAACCTCTTTGTGGATTGCAACGACCATGGAATCCCCTTCTACGAAGCTCGAGTCAAATCCCACTCACTCTCTGATGTCATCACCAATCCCTCCCTCCCCGAATTGAACAAGTTGTTACCTTTCGAGCTCGACGTGATCACAGACATAGCTCTCGGAGTTCAACTGAATCTGTTTCCGTGCGGAGGAATTGCTATTGGGTTGTGCGCTTCGCATCGAATTGCAGATGCGTTGTCATTTTTCACGTTTGTCAAGAACTGGGCATCAACTTCTTGTGGAAATGAGTGTGTGAATCCGGATTTTTCTGCAGCTTCGATCTTCCCTCCAAAGAATATGGATGGGTATAACGGCGTTCCTCTCCCGAAAAGGAAAGATATTGTGACCAAGAGGTTTGTGTTTGATGGGTCGAAGATCGAAGCTTTACGAGCAACGTATGCAGAGAGCATCAGACTGAAGACCAAGAAACGCCCGTCTCGGGTTGAGGCGTTGTCTGCCTTCTTGTGGAACAGGTTTATGGCCGAGGTTGCAAAAGAAGAAGAATCAAGTTCAAGAAGGTTGTACACGGTTGTGTATATTATGGATCTCCGTTCGAGGTTTGACTCACCTCTGCCGCAGAATAGTTTTGGGAACTATTACCGGGCAGCCACTGCAACTCCAACATTGATTAATGGGGAGGAGAGAGGTGTCCTTGTGAGGCAGGTGATTGAGGAAATAGAGAAGATTGATAGTAAGTATATGAGGAAATTTCAAGATGGCTATAAGGAACATTTGGATTTCATGAGGAGAAGGATGGAAAGGGCTGCAAAAGGAGAGCTTGTTACAGTGACGTTTTCGAGTCTCTGCAGGTTTCCATTGTATGAGGCTGATTTTGGTTGGGGGAAGCCAGCGTGGGTGAGCATGGCTTCCATGAGAATCAACAACCAAATAGTTTTCATGGACACCAAATTGGCTGATGGAATAGAGTCGTATTTTAGCTTCAAGGAGGAAGACATGGCCAAGTTTGAACTTGACTCAGAGTTCCTCCGGTTGATTTCTCCAATTGGTAATGTCAAGAAAAATCCATTTGCACGTCTTTAAATATAAGTTGAATCATCCATCAATAATATTTCTAGTGTAGCAATGTGATCACATTATGCATTACTCTTGCCTTATATAAATAATTTAGATGTATAAAATGTTACAATATATCTGTGGCTTAATAAGATGTAATGCTTGGATTCAAAGATGCATATGCTGGCAGCTCTTGATCACACTTGAATAGTGTCATGTCTTCTTTGCTCAAGCTTACTCAGGACTCCATTCCATCACGGCCTTTTATATCCATCAGATATACCATATTCTTGGCAGTTGGAATAGCTGAGCTCACCCAAATTGGTTTTCCGCACCCAAAGTCTGCACCCTGGTATAGTGGAAACCTAAACCAACTTGTGCACACATAGAAGTCCATGCCATCACTGGTTAGCATTCTTATAGCCTCGTTCTAAGGCTCACTTATCACTGAAATATCCTCACTCAGTGGTGGTCTTTTTGCTTTCTTGCAAAATTCTTCACTGCCTTCCCTTAATTGAGTTAATTCAGTAACCAAGCCATGTAACTCTGCTTATGTGTCCTCTGCCCTCGCAATAAAGACCCAACAAACTTCCCAACAGAGTTATTTGGTAGGGGAGGGACTATTCTGTTTTGAATGTTCACATTTTGGTACAGGGACGATAGCCTAGATGAGGATCCGAAATTTGTCCTTGAAGCCTTCATTGCACATTTCCAGATGAGTGCTGCTACCTCTCCACCTTTGTCAGTTGTTTGACACTCACAGAAGGTGCTTTGGCCCTAAGAGCAGCAATCTTTGAGCCATTGAATACAAACCTCTTTGTGCAGATTTGTGTTCTCTGATCTTAAGATTTTCAAGATCTGATGGAGTCATCGAGATATCTCTTGGTGGGGTTATTAACATGGCGTTGAATATAGGATCCACTTTCTGGCCAATCCCAGAAGCATTATTGGCCCAACTTCTGATGAATGTGCTCAATGTGGCTGCATCAGCTATCTTGTGAGAAAGACATAAGCCAAGGCCAATTGCACCACACTTAAAAGTAGTTGGCTTGAACATGCAGCACACATCCCCTGCCTTCTAGAAAGACTTCACAATTGATAAGCAGCAACTGTTTTAGTACCTCGTGGTCTGTTGCTTTGAGAATGTCTGCAAGAAGGCAGCTGAATTGAGCTTCAGTGAACCCCGCTCCATCATCATTGCAGTCAATGGAGGAATTGTGTTTGATTCTTCCAGCAAATGGGTATAAGCAAGTTTTAAGATAGCGATTTCTTTAGCTGCAAGGTTCTTCCAGCTGCAGCAGTATGATCACTTGTGGTATAGAAGAGCAGCAACGGAATGCAAGTAGCAGGAACCAGTTGGTCCAAAAGGGAAAGATTGAAGGTTTTCAACTGGATGGGAGTTAAAGAAGAAGGTTTGCTGTTTTTTTTTTTTTTAGCAATAATACCAATCTCTATAGTTGCCATTTTCTTCTTCTTGCTCCAAGTGTTGATAGGTTTCAACTCACTTTGGAAAGTTGTTTAGTCTCTACATGTTTATAAGCACAAGCACAACAATCTAACTACTCACATGCAAATGCTGTGAATGGGAGTTTGTTGAATGAAATTACGTAGTGAAAAGTCTTTCAGTTTTTCCTTGAACTCTAAGTCGGTAATAGTTAGCGAGTTTACCAAAATAACCATACCATCGACGAACTCCAATAATTACTAGTAATGTGGAAAACGAATGACTTTACCTTTGCTTAAGAACAGAATTTAGTAATACCTTAAAATTACTTGGTTCTTTGAATGCTTATATGTGGATTAGTATACAGTTAGAAGTTATATTTATTTGTTAAACTGGAGCAAAGCCAAGCCGATGAACATAACAAAAAGACTTTATTGAGATGCTAGCTGCTGAGGCTCAATTTGAATTGTTACATGAGTTATATTGTACTCTGTTTTGATATAATTTATAGCATTTTCTAACACCCTATAAGAATTAGCTTCTGGGTTGACAATTAGATGGCAAGTTAGTAAATTCTTCCCAGGAGTTATGCACCATATGTGCAGTTCATGACAGGCAACTACTGCATCCAGCTCACACAAAGCTTTCTCAAGCTTTAAGGTGTCGATCCCTCTTGGAGTGCTCTCCATAAGAACCCCAACAATTTTCCGCAGCATGCCGATGGTTGTAGCCAGCACAGCTATTGAAAATATTAGTGTGCATATGAGATCAGCGATCTTCCATTCAGGCTTAGCCCATATGACCTCTGCGGTGACCATCATTCCAATGCTCTGAATGATATCCCCAAGTACATGAAGATATGCCCCATGGAGGTTCATATTGCGACGATTGTGATGTGTCCCATTGTTATCTGTATGATCATCATCATCATGATCCTCGTTATGATGATGATCACCATGGTTGTTGCCATGGTTGTGATCATGACCCAACAAGACCGCCATGGCGATGTTAAGCACTAGACCCACGGTGGAAACAATAAACATGAGAGAGCCCTTAACTTCGCCAGGGTTGCCATTCTGAAGTCTCTCAATGGCTTCATAAATTAGAATACCAGCAGTGAGCCATATTATAAGGATTGAAACGAGAGCACCTAGGATTTCAATCCTTAAGAAGCCATAGAGTTGCCTTCCATCCTGATGCCGAAACTGAGAACACAGAAATTGCAAATGCCACAACATCTGTTAAGACATGTAGCGCATCGGACCGAATTGCCAAACTATTGGCTTTGATGCCTACAACAATTTCCACTGTCATGAAAATGACAGAGGCTACGAGTGCTATCATCAGCTTTCTCTTGGATGCCTCTCCATATTTGGAGGTTAACGCTTGACAGGGTCCTTCCCTGCAAGTAATGTTGCTACTGTTTGTCTCCAGAGAATGACTCCCTAATTCCATCTGAAAATTAAGCAACAAGAAATTCTATGGCTAAAGTATCATATATACAGTAATAAAAAAAAAAAAACTTTAGAGCATGCAAGGGAATCATGTAGAACTAACTGATACAAGAATATGCATGACTTATGGAACTAGGATAGGGCCAACTGATTATCGTGCAGATCCCAACCGAGTATATGCCAAACTGATTATCGTGCAGATCCCAACTGAGTATATTTATCCATGAAAGCAAAAATGACAGGCTAAATCAACGACGCCGATACAACTCATACAGTATACTATAAACTTAATTTCCCCTCCCCTCTATCTGGCCAATTGAAATGGCATTAGGTTAATGGATTCCAACACAAGGAATCAGAAAAGGAATAATGAATCTGGAGAGAGATATATTCATTTACCTCCGAATTCAGTCTTGTTTCTTGACTTGCAGAAGTGTAATGTACTAAACACAGAGGAGGAATATTACTTGATCACTTCGATAGTTTTCAATTCACTGTGAAGAGGTATTCAGCCTCTAGCTAGATACTGATATATATAGCAGTATAGCACGTACAAGCACGAGAACAGACAGAGGAAACGTGTAAGAAATAGAGTTTGTTACATAAAATGGCGCAATGAGACTTCTATTTAGTTCCTACACATGAGGGAAAGCAAATTGAAAACTTTATGGTTAGGTGCCTTGGTTGTATTCATTGTATCTGTTTCAGAATACAATTTGCATTTTGCAGAATTTCAGTCGCATGCCTTTTTTGTTTTTGTTTTTTGTTTTGGGGTATCCTTAAATAAAGGAGTGAGGCTACCTAAACTATCTTGGAGCTCCAATTAGGGGGAGGGGGGGGGAGGCGACATTGAGCCTAAACCCCTAATTACAATAAACATCTAAAGTATTTTATAAAATAATATCAGAAATCTTTACACAAGACATGTATTCTAAGTTTCTAACAAGCACCAACTAGCAAAAAATGCTTTATTGGATACTCTATTTGCTTTGACATAGAGGTGACATAACAGAAAGATAACTTGATATGTAACCCGATCATAACGTAGCACATCATAAGCATAACTTTCTTACTATGTAGCCGCCAGAGGATAAATCCGACAACACTTAGTGTTACCCTGCTACTAGGAAGTTGCGACCATTTGACAAAGTAAGGAACTTGCCGCCTATCTAAAGCAGACAAGGCACATAAGATGTGTAACTCGGAACCAAACCCGCATCCCCTACCACGTACCGGTAGATACTTAATGTGATTAGTAATTAAATTTTGTGTATAGGTAAGGTTAGATCTAAGAAGAAAATGAAAAGACTTTCTTCATTGCTCAGGAATGAGACTTAAGAAATTGAAGACCTTACTTTGCGATGCATTGGGCCATGATGATGGTGATGATATTGTTGTGAGTGGATATGATGATTTGAAGGAATGAAGTGTGATTCGTTTTGGAATGAATGTAATTTTTTTTTTTAAAGAAAAAAACCTTGGCCAACCACACCTTTACATATACCAGTGAGAATCGAATCCTGTAAATATGTTTGAATGAATGTAGTATGAAACTGTAATGACCTTGATTTTCAATTTAATTTCATGTATTTTGTGTGGAATTATTAAAGTTCATTTGCACGAAGTTTGGTCTCGAAGACTTGTTCTTTTGGATTTATCGAAGAATATTATTCGAAATAACAAAAGCGCAAAACATTCAATTTTTAGAAATCGACTTTTTATATGTACGGAATTTGGGAAAACTTCCTCCACGAAAGTCGTAGAGCTCGTCGATACAAGTTCGTGTATATGTGGAACGCGAAAATCGGAATCCACATGAAGAAGTTATTGCATTTAGAAAAATTTCCTTTTTTAAGTATATAGCATTTTCCAATTTTGGAAATTTCCAAAATTAACCAGATTTTCAAAAAAGGAAACCTGGTCTCTCTCTCTCTCTCTCTCCCCCCCCCCCCCCCCCCGACGGAACACCCGATCCTTTTGCCAGCCGAGTTCTCCCTCCTCCTGCCACCGTTGGGCGTGAAATCTCTTAGGTTTGGTTCGCCTCTTCCTCCTCCACCTCCCTGTGGTGGTTTTGCAGCTTGGGAAGGCGTGTACGAGGAGGAGCATCCGGAGAAACCCAATCCGAGCTCTAGATCATTGAACTCACCTCAAGCTTTTGGTCATGTTCCAAGAAGGATCAGACCTGTAGTGGAGCGTGGTGGGGAGATCGGAGCTTCGTAGGAAAACAAGGAATTTTCCGAGTTCCTGAAGATTTCAAGGTACTTTTCGACCCTTTTTACTTCGATTCAAGCTTTGTTCCAGTTATCAATGTTGTTGGTCTTGATGAGACAAAGAGGTGCAGCCCAGTTTCACCGCCATCCGGGGTGGTTGATGGCGATGCCGCCGCCGTTTGTGACGACTTTTTCCGGCCACCTCAGGGACAGTCTTCTGTCTTCTGTCCCTCTTTTCGATCTACACATCAATACGAACATGTCGATATACAATACTTAATTTTTGGAGGTCGTATGATTAAGTTATGAATTTTTTGGTTTCGATTGTTTCGGTTTCTATCCGTGAGAATCAGACCGTCCGATCGACTTCTAATTTTAATATGATGATCGTAGAACTGTTCCGATGACTTTGTGTGGTCACGGATGAAGTTCCGATCATTGGATCTTCGTATAATTTTGAAATGACTATTTGAAAGGCGATCTGTGCGGATCGGACCGTCGGATTGTAGTATAATTGTTTGGAGATGTTTATAAAAGCAATCAGAAAGATCCGACCATTTGATCTTTGTATATTTTTAAGAGGATGATCCTAGGGGCGATTCGTAAGGATCCGACCGTTGGATCATCATATAATTCAAATCAGACCGTTAGATCATCGAACAGTTTCGTTTTATGAATTGTGCGCAAGATCATATTTGATTAGGTGATTGACGGATTATTTCAGGTGAACAATTTTGATTGTGATATTAAGCTGTTAAGAAGACGCAGCTGGATTAGAGGTGAGTAAATCTCTCATGGTTCATTTACGAACCAAATTTACCTTAGTTATATTTAATTGCTAATAGAGGAAACTGTTTTTATTAAAATAAATATTTGTTTTAAATTATATGAACTTGTTCTACTACGGTTCATAGGACTGTGGTTCACAAGTAAGAAAATGAGTTTAAGTATAAAAATGAATCTCTCGATTTTTGTACGTACGAACTATAGTTAGTATTAGTGGTAATTCCTGTGAGAATGATTACGTGTGTGTGTGTGTGTGTATTTACATGAAATATATATATATAATGGATGGTGTGACATGTGGTTGATAACGATATGTATCATGAAATTGTTGATCATATCGTGTGAGTATTCGATTTTGAATTTAGGGTTGAGGTAGTGACCAGTGGGAGGGAATCGGATGTCGTAATCTTAGATGGATGACGGGCTACGATTGATTAAGTGTTTTAGATGCCATAACCCTTATCGGGTGATGGGATAGATTGAGTTAACATATCGGATGTTCTAAACTACGTTGATGGACTATGATAGTGACACGTATGTCAGATGCCACAACCTAGGTCAGGTGATGGGTTACGATGCAGTTAGAGATCTAATCAATCAGTCACAATATTTGTATAAATACGATTTCGGAGTTATGAGGAGAGAGGCGTGTAATGACTGTTCTTATTGTCTACGTGAATTATTGTTGGATGACAAATTGGTTTAATATTGTTAGAAATGTTTTCTTTTATATTTGCTCATACAAACTTTGCAAAAATCTTACCGATTTTTGTGTTTGCAATCCGGGTACACTATTCAATGTGTAGCGGATAATCCTGCAGGTTAGGAGAATCAGGGGCAAGGTCGAGGAGCGTAGAGCTTCAGTTTTTAATTTCAGAAACTCTATTTAGTGTGTTCTTGTGAGTGCAACGCTTTATTTATTTTGGTGTTGTAATAAGTAACTCTTATGTTTGTTTGACACGAGATTTGAGATTTGGTGTGTTTAAATGCTTGGTTTAAATGAAAAAAAATTCTGAGCATATGAACAGGTTAGTTGAAAGTTCGCGTTTCGGATTTGAATTTATTTATTTAAAATTCGGAGCCTGACAAAAACTTTAAATAATTGAATTTAATGGTCTGTGAGTAATTATTTTGGGACTTTGTTTTAATTAAGCATGAATTTTTTATGCTTAAATAATGACAATCAGTATTTACATATTATTTATACATGTAATGTATTAGACAAAATTAAATTCAAATCTAAAAATTCAATCTCAATGTATTTTAATAGCATATGCAAAAAAGGCGGACACCTGAATATTTGAAGAACTCACCTCGCTTGGCACTAATAAAGATGCCTCGCCACAATTCCATTCTCCTACAACATTTTTATAATTATATTGTTATGTTGTGTAACCATCTATACATATCATGCGATATTGCTTTTGACCTAGCTCTGCTAGGGTTTACTCGAAGGCGGAGGCTTTCGAAAAAATTATCAAACATGGCCGGAAACGGCGAATCTCCGATTAGGAGGCAGGGAGGTTATCCTCTTACTTTCTTTGGTGGGATTGAGGCATGCGGCAGGAGCTTTCTCCGGCGGGCCTTTCTGCTTTTTGCTTTGGT
>JANPXK010000106.1:0-43298 GCA_024704745.1 Rosa lucieae
GACACCTGTTTGCTCCGTGCTTCTCAATTCCATGCACCAAACCGGACTTAGGTCATGGATATATTGCTGGAGTAATTTATTTCTGAGAGATATTTTAAGAACAGTTTTCTTGGTCTTGCACATTATGGTGAAATCTAGAGCCGACTTGTGACCAAAAATCTTGTGTTGGAATGTTGTGCACATCTGGCTGTTTTACCATACAACTTTTATCTCACTCTCCCTGGCTGGTCATGTGCCTTTTAAACAACATTATGGTTGAAATAGATTCTATATGACCTTTTAAACAAACAGTATTAATTTCTATATAATCCTATATTCCAATTTTCGTTTGTGTGGAGGTGAAGAGTTTTGGGGCCTCTAGAGTGCCCCAAGGAGAAATTCAGTGACTAAATTATATTTTTGTCTTCAGCCAAAATATATATATTCTTTTTGCCTTTGCAAATTTTTTGGATGAGAAAATTATGAAATCCGTAGGAAGTTATAACTGATGGAATCTTTAATTTCATCAATCTAAAATTTCGTTCATTGTAATTTCTATTGTTTGTTTGTATCTATTTATGATTTGAAATTTGTAATAAATTAAGAAAGTTTAAAATGTTTTAGGGAATCAGAAATTGAAAGATAATCGCTGTGTATTCTCATTGATAGTAGGGGCCTCTTTATATAGAGAATTACAATGCATAGAATCTCAATCATATAAGGAAAGTGATTCTACATTGATTAGGATTCTAGATCCGTCTAATTAAATCCTATTATCACTAGGTCAGTAACCTAGAGTTTGGGCTAAACACAAATTAGGTTTTCCTTGAACACTCCTCCTTGTGTTGCCCAAACGCGGTGCTTCTCTCGTTGGCTCGTTAAAAACCTTGCCGAGTAACAAAAACCCAATGGGATAAAAATAACCTCGGTTGAAGGGGAAAAAGAGCACAACACACCTTTCACGTTTCGAGACGAACATGTAGACATCTCCCTCTGATGTATGCTCCTCCCCCTGATGACTACGATCATGGGAGTTCAGATAATTTTCGCAAGTCAATTCTTGCCACATGTTTCTCGAACGTGGATTTGGTCAATGACTTAGTAAACAAGTCTGCCTCACTGTCCTCAGATCGAACCTAATTCACTTTGATCTCGAGGAGAGTTTGTTGTTGCTGATTATGCTTGGTTTTGTCCCTTTTGATGTAGCCTTGCCTCATTTGTTCAAAACAAGCAGCATTATCCTAAACGCTCGTAGGCTTATTTGTGGTAGACTTCAAACCACAATTGTTCGAACATGTGTAATTATGAATCCAATCCATATACATTCACGAACCACTTCGTGAATAGCAATGATCTCTGCATTGTTCGAAGATATAGCGACTATGGTCTATTCTGTAAACCTCCAAGATGTCACGGTCTTTTCCCATGGTGAACACTTGATAGAATTGGGAATGACCTTTGTGTGGGTCAGAGAGATACCCAACATCAACAAAATCTTCCAAAACACATGTCATTTTGGGATGGAGATAGTGGACGCAGGCCAGTGTTGGCGGCGTACCTGGTGTGTGATCGGTCTGAATCCATCATCTCTTTGTAGGGATAGAACAAGCCCATATCACTCATACATCTCAAGTATCGAAAGATATCTTTTACACCAATCCAATAGCGTCGCGTTGGCGCAGAGCTATATCTAGCTAACAAGTTCACTACATATGAGATGTCCGGTCTTGTGTATTGGGATAAGTACAATAATGCGCCTATTATACTAAGTAAGGCACTTCTGCCTCTAGCACATCTACGTCATCATCCTTTCGACGAAGATGATCATTTTCAGGATCAAGACTATGGACGATCATGGGGGTGCTTGAAGGCTTGACCTTGTCAAAATGCCTAAGCCTCTATCGACACGATGCTCAAGTTCTAAACCGAGACAGAATCGTGTTCTCCCAAAATCCTTCATCTCAAACTACGGATTTCAAGTGTTCAGTGGTTTCCCTTAACTCTTTAAGGGCTTCTAATGAAGATCATGTCCAAAATGAACCGCGATAGAATCCGAAACATGTCATAGAAACGCGTGGGCATATCCCTTCCCAATCAAGTAGTCACTTTAGTGAGCGTTTCAACCTCTTTGTAAACGCGCTCCATGGTTTAGAGCCACTTGACTTGGGTAAATGAAGTTCACCATGAACCTTCATGTATATTCCGTATCTAGATCCCTATAGAGATTCGTAGTGACCACATTTGTAAGCTGCATGTTCAGTTATTCGGAAACTACCAAACTGACAGGGTAGTGAAGTGCATTGACATCCATTACGAGAGAATATGTCTCATCGTAGTAGATTCCAGGGCGTTTTGTGAGAAGCCTTGCGCCATAAGGCGAGATTACCATATCTTTTTCTCACTACGCTTTCTAACGAATCCCCATTAGTCAACAGGTTTTATGTTAGGAGGTGTTGGCATCTCTAGCTCGAAAACCTTCCTCTTCGTTTAGAGAATCCATCTTAACCTGGATCGCATCTTTCCATTTAGGCCAAATCTCTCTACGTTGGTATTCATTCATCAACGAAGTGTGGTTCTATATCATCTGACTCAACAAACTCATGGGCAGCGAAATACGCAACTACATCATCAATTATGATGGAGTTTCTATCCCACGTCTCATGTACACTAGTGTAAGTTTCATAGAGCTCTATATTCTCAGGAATAGGTTCTGACGTTGAGGCGTCCCCCAACGATAAGCATAACCTGGAAGATACTCATGAGACGGATTTTGAGTCTTGATGATCAAAGGATTGGAATGTGCCAAAGTATCCTTCGAACCCACGGGCCTCCCACGCATCCTAGCTGGGCCATGACCTGTAACGCCAGAGTGCCAGTCTCTTTGGCATTGGCGCCATGCCTACCTCCGTGTAGGGTGGCGCTACGTCCTCTCGTAGGGACGTCCTTCCTTACAGGTTTGTTTGCAGCATATTTGTGTGATCTTGTCACTTTAACAGGGATCGAGATGAGACATAGTGGGGACAGGCCACGACAATCACTGTCGTTCCTGCTGAATGTCCTTGTTCTTATCTCCCCCTAACGACGGGAAGACTGTCTCATCAAAATGACAACCCGCAAATCTAGCGGTAAAGAGATCGCCTTGCAAGGGCATTAAGTGGTGGACGATTGTTGGAGTCTCAAATCCAACATAGTTGCCCATTCGTTTGTAAGGACCCATCATAGAGCGCTGTGGCGGCGCAATTGGCACATAAATGGCTCACTCAAATGTGCGTAAGTACAAAATACGTGTACCCAGTCACTAGTTGTGACGCAGAGGTACATTGAGTGGCAGTAGGTCGTAGACGAATTAGCATAGCTGCATGTGATATTGCATTACCCCAAGCGGATGTAAGAAGATTTGTGCGCATTACCAATGTTCGGACTACCATCGTAGTCGTTTCCACGAGACCAATTGGGTGTGTGGATGGGAATGTGATGTCCAACATCAAGCCCATTGCAATATCTATCGAAAGTCTTTCGATGTAAACGCTTTAGCATAGTCAAATCCAATTGACTGAATAGGATAATCTGGGGAGTGAGCCCGTTGTCATTGGATATGTGCTAGGAGTGTAGCGTAAGCAGCATTTATAGGTGGACAATAGTACAACACGTGACCAGCGTGTTTGCGTGTCAAACAATATCATGAAATATTTAAGCGTCCGCATGTTGGTTGAATCAATCTACAAAATCCCTACGGATTCTTTGTAAGAACAGAATGTGTAATGTCATATCCTTTGCATAGGACGGTCTCAGTCCTAATTTCCCTAAGGAACAGGCTTTGTAAAACGAGCGAGAGACCTTAGAACAACCGTTGAGTATTTTGGTTAGGCCTGGGCGTCTAAAACGCTATTTGAAGCAAGTTGGGGATTGCAGCATCACCTGGGTGCCATCACCATGATGGACGCCATCCATGACGTCATGGATAGGGACTACGCCAGCCCTAGGCTGGTGGTGGACAGAGGCAGTGCCCTAGGCAGCAGCGTCGGTCTCACTTAGTCCAGGAATCAACTTTTGATTCATGCTTCATTTCGCTCGAGAGAAAAGATATCCATGTGAAGTCTTTGGTAGACGGATCATCATATCATGACTAGGATGACCTATCCTGTCGTGACAAAGCCAATAGGGCAAATTTCATTTTACCTCCCTGATCTTTACACCTTAAATCATTTGTGCCCCTGCACTTTTAATTTCATCACGCGTGCCCCTGTACGTACCAATTTCAATCAATCTTGTCTAACCCTTAGCTTTTTTGCCAAATATTGTGTGATGTATTTTGAAATTTTAGTCACATACGATATAATTTTGCATGCCACATTATTGAATCGTCATCATACAAGGGAGCCCATTAGAGCCACATTTTCAATTTACAAAATACTTGACAAAAAAATGAATTATTAGACATGATTGATTAAATTGGAAAGCATAGGGATACATGTAATGAAATTAAAAGTGCAGGGCCACAACTGATTTAACATGTAAATGTTAGGGAGGTAAAATGAAATTAGCTCAAGCCAATATGTGTCTAAATCCAAGAGATCTTCTCTCATAACTTTATTGGTTTAATAGCTCGAATAGTGACATAGAGTCTACTAGAGAGACACATAAACTTATCTAAGATGCGTCTTTGTTCGCTATCATTAAAGGTATTGCAAAGGAACTCATTTCCGTTCTCTACATGCATTCTCGCATGGAATTCGTTGGCTATTCATAGGGAACGATTTGCCCTGAGAGCGTAGAGAGTTTCTGTGACGGCTGTAATCAAGGTGCCATTTGGCAAGTGGAACTTGGGCTATTCCATGTCCTTGAATTAATAATGATGGCCCAGCCATCGTAGTCACAAAGTCATATGCTCAGAATCAAAATTGAGTCATAATGAAAAGAACTCGAAATTTTATTCATAAGCCAACAAAGTACATCATTGTCTCTTAACCATTAGGAGAATCTAATCCAAATGCTAGCTAATGCAAAACAATGGAAGTCGTCTAACTTCTTTCGGTAATTCCAAAATAAATGTGACCAGGTGAGTAGAGAGATGTCGGTGGAGCAAGACTCGCTTAAGTACCACTAATCTCATAACCTTCATAGACATCACACTTACTTTTGGTGAGCTTACCTTGAAGAAAGACTAAACCATTGGCATTTACTACAAAGTATATGGCAATTGCCTATTACATCTCTTGGAAAAATAAAGACTTAAACAGAATCGGCAATCTATTGATCCCAGCCAGATTTGTAGTCTTCAACCCTTCACTCTAGATCATCTTCTTGATCTTCTTGTTCCACATAGTGAGATTCTCTTGCTTCACAATATGCTTTGTAGGCGGTGACAAGTTCTTCACGAGCTCTACAAATGTGTGCCCAATGCTCAGACACTCCACATCAAGAACATACATCTCTTTGCTTGAACTCCATTGATTGAGGCGCTTTGAAAGCGTCATTTAGATGGCTCTTAGTGTTGGTGGCGCCACCAACATGGCCAGAGGCGTTGCCTCCCTCTCTCTTTCCACATTTACCTCTTCGGTTCCGTGTTCGCCTATTTTGGCTGTTACCTTCCCAAGTAGAGCGATTATATGGATCAGAATGTTCAGAAGTTTATCTAAGATTAGGGTTTCACTCTTGGCGCCCGCTCTTAGAGATGCGACTATAATTGGATTCCAAAATATGCTCTGTTTCCACAGATCTTGAATTATAGTTCTTCACAAGGATATTGTCATGCTTTTCAGCGACATTCATAGCTCTAATGAGCTCACAAAACCTTGTGATCCGTCTTACATTTACATCGATTTGATAGTTCTTAGTAACCATCAATGCAGAGACGGGGAAGGTAGAGAGAGTCTTCTCAATCAACATCGTATCTGTGAGCTTTTTACCACAGAATTCCATTAAGGATTTAATGCGAAGTGCTTCCGAGTTATAGTCAAGAACTGACTTGAAATCACAGAAGCGGAGGCTATGCCATCTCACTTCTAGGTCAGGAAGCAAGGAGTCACGGAAGTTGCCAAATCTTTCTTCGAGTGAGACCTACAGCCTTCTAGGGTCTTCTTCGTTCATATACTTGTACTGGAGCGAATCATCCATATGACGAGTCATTAGAATGATGGCTTTCGCCTTATTTGCCTTTAAGGCTGCTCCATTTGCTTCCAAAGCTTGAGCTTTCTCAACAGTTAGCACGTCCTGGCTAGGCTTGAGAATCATATCCAGGATTCCATCAGCCTTGAGATGCTGACGAATATCACGAACCCACCTGTGATATCCAAAGCCAGTTGTTCCCAATGGAGCAAACTCCAATTTGTTCAGGTTATTCATCCTGAAAGAGAACAAGAAATTAGGGTTAGTTTGGAAGCGAAATAGGCTACCACGAAAACATATGAAATTTCTGAGCGTAATCGCTTCCAAGAAATTAGGAATTTCCGAGCGTAGTCGCTTCCAAAAAATTCGATTCCAAGAGATATTGGATTAGATAGAAACAATGATGTAAGTGGTCGATCATAATTCTCTACAAACTCTAAGTTTGGAGATCTCAACAAGCTCTAAGTTTGGAGTGAGCACGAACCCCCACAGTTCGGCTTAATTTGGTCTCCCCTATAATGAAGAAATGGGGGTAGAAGAAGGGATGTTGGAAGTCCCCGAGAAAAGAAGAAGAAAAAGAGGAAAACTTAAAAAACGGGAACTTTTAGTAAACCATACCTCTTAGGCTTGCAGAGCGTATTCGATCCTTGTTGTAGGATTGCAGACGAACTTCAGTCCTAGTGTAGGAGAACCGATTTGTAGGATTGCAGCGTGGTTTTTCGACGTAGGATTGCAGTCGAACATCGATCATAAGCTAGGATTGAAACTGGTTTGCAATCCTGGTCGAGGCAGGTACGTCGATTGCAGTCGAATGGAAAAAAGATTTTTTGGTTTTTGGCTTTTTGAAACTAGGGTTAGGGCTCGTGCTGATAACGTGTTTTAGGGAATCAGAAATTGAGAGATAATCGCTGTGTATTCTCATTAATAATATGGGCCTCTTTATATAGAGGATTACAATGCATAGAATCTCAATCATACGAGGAAAGTAATTCTACATTGATTAGGATTATAGATCCTTCTAATTAAATCATATTATCACTAGGTCAAGTAACCTAGAGTTTGGGTTAAACACAAATTAGGTTTTCCTTGAACATAAAACAAATAAAATAAATAAAATAGAAAAATGTCTTGTTTTGGAAATGAAACTTGAATAATGCAAAGGAATTCGTTGGGAATTTAAATAATGAATAATTGAAGTGAAGAATTTAAATAATGAATTCCTTCGTTTTTTTTTCACAGAGAAATTTAAAATTTTTAATCTGATAATGCCAAATGAGAGAATTAGCTTATAAGAATTATTAAATTCTCACTTTCAATTAAATTCCATAATTTTTTTCCCTCATCCAAACACACTCCAAAAGCTGGCGACGCTAGAGAAAAAAGAAACCAATGCCTAAGAGGAACTTTACATTGCAGGATTTGCCCTTGATCATTTGATGGAATATAGAGAATAACTGTGGCACGTTTACTTACTTGGAATGGAAAATAATCACTTACCGGAGACAAGTGGAATGGGAAAAGAAAGGAATCGGTATTGATTCCAGAGGAATGATTCCTAAACCCATCTCCCCCCTTCGTAATCGAATTCCTGTGTATGCAGGAATCGATTCCTGTTAAATAGGTGGGACCTACACCAATTCCGATTCCTTCATATGTTAGTAAACACATGAAATCTTTTACCTGAAATCATTCCGATTCTTTTATGTGTTAGTAAACACAGGGGTGTTTTTACTCCGTAATCATTCCATTCCAAATAAGTAAACGTGCCCCGAATATATTTAACTTGCATTATACAATTACAAGATAGAGAATGTTTAGTACACACTCCCCTTTCTTTGTAATGAAAAGAAAAATTAATACAAGAAAAATCCCCAAATGATTTCACACATACATGAGGGCCACTAAGGGTAACAAGATTACATGCCAACACAGATGAACTAATGAAGCAAATTTATCGTATTGGCCTCTAAACATGTGAGATTGATCATGGTGCTGATTCTTCAAAGAACTTGGGTCATCTGATCCAGTAAATAAACATTAACTAGCTCTCTACCTGAAAATAGCTTCAAATTAAGAAAATATTTTGGCTTAAATAAGGCCATGCAGGAGTCCTGAAGCCTGAAGCATAACCTATAGGAACAATAATCTCTAATTGCAAATTAAGTAAAAGCCAAGCAAGACTAGTAACACATCAAAGTTTAACTCAATGATTGAAAGAATATCATACATACCTCACATCTGCAAGTTCTTCGTTTACCTTGATGGAGAACCTGACGAGCAATTTCACAGCACTTAGATTCCAAACAATTGTAGCAACACAGGAAAAATGAAAGCAAGAGAAACAGTATGAGAAAGAAAGATCAGGAATATGGGCGAATCGGTTGGTCAGCTGGTGAATTTATAAAGGGCTGGTCTATTAATGAATGAACACTACAAGGGAGTGTATTCAATTCAGATTTTAAAAAATCGTGTTTTGAGTTTTTATAATCCATAGATTTACTTAATCCACAGATTTTTTTAAATTTCATATGGACTCTGATTGAGGCAAGAGAAGGATTGTTTTAATTACCTAATCCAATAATTAGTTATTGGATGGGAGCAGATGCAAGAGAGAATGGGAAAATGGGTCAAGAGCGAAATGGATGAGCGTCATCTATTGAGGATAGTAGTCATAGTGAGCTTCTTCATTTTTTGACCGAGAGAGTCCTTCAAAATCTCTTAGGAAGTGGCTAGATTGTTTTTGGGTTTTGATATGTATAAAAGCACTAAAAAATCTTCTACAATCTAGCATCTAATAAAATTATTAAAAATCCGTTACTTTTGAATACCGCCAGATTTGAATGGATAATTTTAAATCCTAATTGAATACAACAAGACTTTTTTAAATCTCTATTAAATACCTATGGACTTTCAATATGAAAGAAAAGAAAATCTTGTACTCTTAAATGAATACACCCCATGTTAATATGATTCCTACTTGAGTAATCCATGCATCAATATCGTTTATGTACACGAAACCAAAAAGAACGCTCTAGCACTACCATTTTGGACTCCTGACCTTTTATTGAAAATAGTACAAGCACAGTAGAGGGAACAAAATCTTACCTCTTCTCCCACCAGCTTCCTTAGTAGCCTTGGAGAAGAAGTCAGCAACTTTCGTAAAGTGCAGAAATCAACAAGAGCAATGTTAGATGATAAAGTTATCTAATTCTAGGAACATACACGTTAAATTAATCCAGAAAGTGCACATTACTGGGACTAAAATACTTGGGAGTTAAAGAGTTCCGTACCTGACTCCAGTATGGCAGCTCTCTTTGCTTTGGCTGCCTTAAAGTCCTCAATAGCTTTCTTCACCTCATGTGGAACTGCTATGTCATCTGCAAGATAAGTCAAGCATTTGCAACAAGATTTTTCTCAAACATAAAATTAAACACTTGCAATTAATTAGTCATACTTATCTCAAACGCCTCACAAGACAAGCCCCATCTACAGATCCTGTCGTTGAGAAATGACTGCAAAATGATGCCACTCAAGAAACTCAATAAGATAAACTCAAAGAAAATAAAATTATACAAAGTGATGCCAAACTTTTAGACTGCCCAGGCAATGGATTATGTTTTACAGTGTACATGTCGACCACTAACTTATCCTGTATATAAAGAACCAAACCAAGACTTAAATTTCATGCCCAATTGTGTTTTAACCCATCTACCCATATCTCTTGTTTTGGTCAGCAAAACAACCAAAATATACATATATGACATAATAAACCTGACACAATACAGAAAAAAGCAACATCTTGAAGAAAAAATATAGCTCAACATGTTTCTAAAATAAAATAAAATAGTTATCCAAAAGATAACGTGTTAACCTGTGATTCATATTTCCCAAATGACTACGACCTATTAGCTTTCCTCCATTATAAACCTGACCCAACCAGGCTTTACCCGAAATTTTCCATGTGCCTGGCGTTGTGTTAGCATGCTGATAAACCTACCAATATGTGTTGATTGAGGCTTTGCTGATCCTCCATTATGTGTTCAACAGTGAGTTCACCAATTGCATCAGACTGGGTACTCTGAGCAAGACCAATAGCCTTATCAATGGGATTGTCGACCGCATAAGTAGCTAACATAGGCTCCAAAATCTGCAGCAGACAAAAATAAGAGGAGAAAAGACGTTCTTACTACCCATTGAAAAATGTACTGAAGGACACATCCAATTCAAGAATGGGATACCTTGAGAGTTAACTGGCTAGTAACAGTAAGGGCCACATTGTTTTTGGTGATAGCTTTCTGGGCCAGAAGATTTATGGTCTTGGGTTTCAAGCAATGCACAGAAGCAATTTTATCAAAATACGGAATTAAGAAATATTCTCCAGATAACAGGGTCTTGGAGTACATTCCAAACCACCGCTTAATGACAACAGCCTGCCTGGGAGGCACCAGAACTCGACGAGTCCCTGGAGTGATATGATTTCTACACATAAATACTATAATTAGAACCAGTATCATACAAGTATTGATCATGGCAACTGCCAACCGAATAAGTAAATCACTCGATTTAATTCATACAAGAATAACTATCAATCAAATACTTGTAAAAAGACCAAAAATAATGCTAACCGGGTGATCCCTAAGAAAAGGTAAAAAATTTCACATTCTTCATTTCGGGGAGGGTAGATTAGGAAAAACCTATTTGATTGCAGCTTTCTCCAAACCACCTGAAAAAAAGCATGATAAGAAAAATTGTACAATACCTCCTTGAACGGGGTGATGTTGTGTAGCCTAAAGCAAGAGAACCATTCTGTAGGGAGTACGTTACTGGTATGCTAGGGGTGTAACTAAAGTAATGTCTAATATCTATTTTTTTGTGAAAACATCAGTTGTATTAATGAGGCAACAATTGCTATGAAAAAATTACAAAGGGAAAAGGCTGGCCTAAGAGCTTAGAGCTTCATGCAACATCTATGCAAAAGATGCTGAGCCACAATGGAGGCACATCAATTTCTTCTTATTTTGGCGTAAGGCACAGATAAGCCATTGATGTCAAAACTCTGTGCTTGCACAACTCGAGTAGAAAAGTATTCTTCCAATTAAAAAGAGATCAACATAAATAGTAAAAAGTAACAAAACCCACATAATTTTCGGGAACACGAGCAAATCCACATACAATGAGCATTTGGAATCCAAATCCCAATCTTTTAATGGGCAAATGGATTTGTGAACATGCACCGCAACATTTGAATCCCAACACGAGATGATTTAAAATAACTGGAAAAAAAAATTGAGATTTACCTGTCATCGACACTGCTGGCGTAATTTCGAACGGTCAGGAAACTGTCCGATCGAGCAAACGAAGAAGACGACGGAGAGAACTGGGAAAACCAAGAGCTGGCAGATGAGGAATGGTTGAGGTGCCATAGAGATCTCAACCCGTTAAGGGATGTAGGCTTAAACATTCTTCGTTTGCCTTTGCTTCGCCTCTCGCTCAAACTATTTATTAGGCAGAAGAATTCGAGGTACCAGTTTTTATTTTCCTACTTAGTTTTGTCTTCTATTGCTTTCTCTCTTGTAGGCCTCAATGGGCCGGTTCGGGTCGGGTCTTATTACATTTTAAAGTAAAAACGGGACGGGCCGGACGGAATTTTACTATAAATCGCAAGATCCAACCCCGTCCATATAAAGCAGGGTTTGAGGGCTTTTTCGGGTCGGGGCGGGCCGGACTTTATTTGTAAAGAAATCTTTAAAAATACTCGTACAAAATTCACCATAATAAGAATCGTGAGTTGAAGAAAGACATACTTTAGCCATTCTCAAAAATTACGGTGCAGCCACATATACATATTTTCTTCCTGATAGGACTTTATATGAATTAAACATGTATGGAAGCTATATTCTATATAAACAACATATTCATTTCCAGTTCCAATATGCAAAACAACTTGGCTTGTCGTTGCCTCACTATATATGGTCTGCATGATTATATGAGATTCCTACTGTTGTTTTTGCATGCATACACTGCCTTGGTGGGTCTCAAAAGTTTGCATCTCCAGGACTACAATAAAAAAAACTCATGAATTGGAGTTTTCTTATTTGGGCATTCATGTTGGACTACGAGATATATGGAGGCACAAGACTTGATGTTCTATTTTCTATTGCTGGGAAGTATAGTAGATGCCTCTTCAAATAATTCAAGATGCTTGAAGCTTATTTTGAGTTGTAAATTGTGTGTGCGTGTGTGTGTGTATAAATATATATATATATATATATATATTAGTTTACGGGGTTTTATGGGCAGGGCTTGGCGGGCTTTTACCCTGCAGGCCTCCATCGGCCCACTTGATCTACGGGCCAAATGATGAGGCCTACCATGTTGTATCCTTCGTTTGGCATGAATGAACTTAAGTTGACAAAAAAAAGAAAACTATTAGGCAGATGGGGAAGGGTTGAGGTGCAAAGTGAAAAGTGTTGCCTGTAATCGAATTTATTATGGGTTCCTTACCATCTTAAGTAGGACTATAGCTGGATTTATGTCGTGTACGGTTTGGATCGGATCAAAAGATATTTATATTTATTTTGGTACAAGAGACAAACCTAAATCTAATCCATTTAATAATCATGTCTTAAATTTAAACTCAAACTCAATCGATTTATTAAACAGGTTACTCGTTTAATGTTATGCCCCATACTTAAATTTACATATTTACCAGTCATTTAGATGGTAACAACAACTATTTGTACTTTTTACCTTTATTTTGAACTTTTAGGGACACTAAAAATTGACTTTTTATTTCGTTCACTTTTTTAGAAAACTTTCTTCATGAAAATTGTAGAGCATGTTAAACCAAGTTCATAGACACGAAGCACGCTAAAATCGAAGTTGTAACAAAAAAGTTATAAGGGTTTAAAGTCAGTAGCAATTTTGTAATTATGCTGAAATCGTATTTTATAAATGCCAAGTTGGCTTTCCATTTTAGGACACCCAGTCCCAGTACCCATATTTTCTCTTTCTCGCCGCCAACTTTCTGGCGTTGTCACCGTCTCCTCTGGCAACCTATGGCCATGAAATTGAAATGACTTTTCCATTCATGTATGTCTCGCACCCTCTCATTCATTGTACACTATGAATCGAAGGATAGAAGGTACGACCCTTTTTTCTGGCATATTTTTTAAATTTCGGCCAAATTAGACGTTGAGACTAACTGAGCTTTGTTTGTTACAAACCCACAAGTTTCACATCCCAATTAAACCTGAGGAAGAACAATTTCGGATTTGAACGATTTCGAGTTGAAATAATTTTGAGGTAAATTTTGACTTCTACACTTAAAATTAGACTTGGTGTTAGATGAGAAAGTTGTTTGGAATGTTGAGGGGAACAGTTTGGCATTGGTTTCATGACCCAATTTATGGTCAGAGGTGGCGGCGCTTGGGGCAGCGCCTGGCAACTTCAAGCATTCTGTTTTGGGCACAAGGGGGAGTGTTCAAGGATACATATGATATGGGCATATCAATGCGACGTTTTTTATCGGACTAATATTTCCAATGTTTTTAGTATCATTTCTCCAACATTTTACTTAGTTATTCCTTTAACAATGTCATTTCTAACTTTGTTGTATTTAGGTACAAATGAGCTTCAGACGCAGGAAATGAGCTAAGAAAAGCAAGAAATGAAAGAAATGAAGGCAGTAGAAATGGAGAAATGAAGCTTTCCTAATCCTACCAGGAAAAGGAATCCCAGTTGAAGTAGGAATCCTAATACAATTAGGAGTGAGCTCAAAAAAATAATGTCCGGAAATGAAGAAATGCAAGAGTCCTAATTGACTATGAAACCTGATCACAATAGGGGTCCTGATGCTGCTAGGAGACCTGGTGAGACTAAGGGATCCTGTGGCTTTAAGATGACTCAAGATTGCTCAAGAATGTTCTAGAATGCACAAGAAATTGCGGCAATTGAAGGAATGAGCTTTGAAATTGTTCACTTGAGAAGTCTGGCCCAAAGATTGAAGCATGTGACTTGCACATGACTTTCTA
The DNA here is from genome assembly GCA_024704745.1 of Rosa lucieae. Taxonomy (NCBI): domain Eukaryota; kingdom Viridiplantae; phylum Streptophyta; class Magnoliopsida; order Rosales; family Rosaceae; genus Rosa; species Rosa lucieae. The sequence continues at coordinate 14,121 of JANPXK010000106.1, forward strand.
GACCCTTCTTAACGTCTTGGAGGAATCCTAAATCAATTATTATTGATTTTTGTAGAAAATACATAGAAGATTCAAGAAGATTTCGGCAAGAGCAAATATGGAGAGTTTGGGAGAAAATCTACTTCGTGTGCAATCAGAAAAATAAAATAAAATAAAAATAATTTTAGGTTTCCTAGTTGTATTCTACATGCATGGTGACCGAATCATGGCTAGGTACATTGAAGATTTTCAACAATGAGAATGATTACTTATTCTCCAATTCTCATGGAATTTTCTCATTGGTCGAATGATGCAATCAAGAGGAGGAAACCTAGGAAACCATAGCTATGTCATGCACTATATAAAGGAGGGATGTTTGCAATGAAAATCATCATGAAACCCTGAATCAAAATCACAATTCCTCTCCTTTTTTCTCTCAAAGTTTCAGCCTCTCCAATTGTTCAAGACTTTGAAGTCGTGAAATAAGTTCTTCCTCCATTCATCCATCCTTGCCGTGACTCTCCTTGCCATCTACCACAAGATCTTCTTGCGTTCTTGAAGCTCCTTTAAAAGTGTAACCATGAACCCTAACTTATTGTTTTTGGTTTCTTTATTTTTGTAACTTTAAAATCAGATTCTATAGCGTTCTATGTTTTAGTTTTATTAGATGTTGTGATTTCATGTGAGATTAAAGTATATGTTTTGATATTTAGTTTTTGAATACCTTGAAGCATGAATTCGTTTTAGGATTTTCAGATTTATAGTTTGCCATTTCTTGATATGTTCTTGAATGTTTGTTGATTTTGTTCTTCAATTCCACCTATCCTGTTTTTGATTTCGTTGATGGCCAACTTAGGTTTCGAATTGCATGATTGTATTAGCGTTCTAGGTCTTGTTAATTAAAGTGAAAAACCTATAATTATTTAGGTAAATCAACAAAGAGAATTGCATGCTTGATTAGCGTTCTAACTTGTGTGTTTTTCTCAATTCAATCAAACTTTCTAAGTGTCTAATGCGTTAAACTTGTTTGTTAATGGATTGATCACTCACTAGCATTGCATGTTTAATAGGGTTAACTATGGTGCGTTCATCTGGTTAATTTAACTAAGGAAATTAAAAAGAACTTATGCATTGATAAGCTCAAAGCAAGCGCGCAATTTAACCCTGAAAATGTCATCGTTAGTATATGGTAAATATGGATTGTTCTAACCGGGGATTGAGGGTGCACCTGTAATTGTAAAAATAACTAAATAATTAAAATAAATACAAAGTATAATATTTACAAAATATATACAAATAACTAAATAAAAGGGGGATTTAAGAATTAGAGTTTTGAAAATTAAAATAAATAAATAAAAGAAAATATAAAAACACATATACAAGGGTGGAACGCAAGTAACATAGATCAAAACCACAATCATATGCAAGAAATCCAATCACAATTCCGATAGTTGATTTTCTATGTCATGAGAAACAAGTTGACCATGTGAAACGTTAGAAAGCAAACGATTTCCCATTTTTTACTTTATTTGAATAATTAATCTAAGTGAAAGCACCTAAATCAATCCTATTGAGCATGCAATCATAGTCTAGAAAGCTAGCTAATCAAGAACAGATTCAACGCACTAAGAACAAAGAAAGGATGTCAACCAAAGTGCACAACCTAGTTATGAATAAGTTCACCTATTTGCAATCCTCCTTAATTGATTTCGACTTTTGTCCAAAGCCTTTACTACTTAAATTAGCTCCAATTACATGCATATATCCTAAGTTGGCCACCAAAGAACACATACATATAAAAGTCTTCTGTAATCCAAAATCAATCAAACAATCTCACATAAGCAACATATAAATCAACATAAAGAAATCACAACTTTATTTCAAAACATATAAATGGGCTTTAAACTTTGCCCTTAACGTCATGTTAACTAGAATTCATAACTCTACAAATCAAACAAAGGAAAACAAAAGAAAGTATGAAATACACCGTGAAAGATGGATGACAAACCTTGAGACGAATAACTCGAAGATCCGTGAAAGCAAGCAATCTTCTAGGGACGACACAAGGGTGGATGGCGGATAGGATCTTGATGTATTGCATGACTCCTTCTCCTCCTTGGTTGAGACGCAGACTCGCAGAGCTTCTGAAAACTAGGGAATGGAGAGAATTTTCTGAGGAAGAGAAGTGTGGTATGGTCTTGTGATGGTGTTGTGGTGTAGGGGGGTTTATATAAGGGAAGGCAAGGCTTCATGAATTTAATTTATAAGGAGTTTTCTGGTTGCACCACACAGCTCCAACTAATGAATTAATGTCACGTCAGCTCTGCCATGTCAACTCAACCAATCAAAAAGCGCCAAAATAAATCCATAATCTTTCCAAATATATTACTGATTTCCCAAGATTTAATCTGATTTTATTCACCATTTTTGGCCAAATATCTAGGCATGAACCTAGACAATGTATCAGGACTCATTTTGGACCTTTTCTCCCTTAAATCTCTCCATGACTTTATCCTTAATGTCCTCCCCTTGATTTTCTCTTGATTTTCACATTAAAATTGCAGATTTTATTCTCTAATTTTAGCCAACATATCTTGAGGGAATTGAGGAACGAATCTGGACTTGTTTTGAACCTTTTCTTCCTTGAAATTCTCCCTTGATATTGTCAACGTAATCTCCTTGATTTCCCTTGCAAAAATCAGATTTAATCTCCCAAAATATCTCTCATGTCATCATGTGGTCTCATAATGCCTTCAGGTTTCCTAGCCTCATCATGATTCCTGCGTTGACTGGGATTCCTAGTCGGACCAGGAAAACTCCATTTCTTCATTTCAGCTCATTTCAGCTCCATTTATTCCAAGGTACCTAGAAAATAGAAACTTTTATTAAAATTACTAAAAATAGAAACTTTCTAAAGATGGAAACTTTCCTAAACAAGAAGGATTTATTTAAGGAAATAACTAAGTAAATATGAGGAAATAACATTTAAAACGTCGCATTAAAATGCTCCTATCATACATGCGTTCATGGTTTGTTCTTGATTGATTTCGTTCAAGTTTGTGTTTTGATTCGTGAACTATGAACTGTGATCTTGAATTCATGTTAAAGGTTATTAACTTCATCATACATCTTAGCCGTCCATTATATCCTTGATTCTTGGTTGATTGGTCAATGTAATTAGTTAGTTAGTTTATAAATAAACACTTTCGAAATTCCCCTTAATTTCCTTGTAATTTTCGTAAATATTGTATACTTCTAATTAATATTCTTTTCTTGTCATTTAAATGACAGGAGCACCCTCAATCTTAGGATAGAACGATCCTTACTTGCTATATACTAACAATTGTCAACATGGTTAATTTTGAGAACTCACTTTTGAGCTCGTCAGTTTTTAACAGTTAACTCCTCATATTTTGCTTAGTTATTTCTTTACATTATCAATTTTAACATAGTTCCTATTTTCTAGGTATATTGGAGCGAATGACAAGGAAATGAGTTTAAAGGCACATGAGAAGCATGTGAGACGCTGGAAATTACAAAGGAAAGGCACAACGAATGAGCAGAAATGAAGATTTTGAGACTTAATGGAGCTATCCTTTGAGACTTACCATATGAATTTGGCGTTGGATATGAAAATTGAGAAGAGATAAAAGTTCAAGTGCGGGTAGACTTGTCTATAAAAAAAATGTTTAAGTAGTGAAAAAGAACAAAAAAATTATTGTGTAGGGCAAAAGAAAAGAAAAAAGAAAAATGTTTATGGATTTTAGTCCCCCATAATTTGTGAATTTGAAGGCCCATTATCAAAAAACTTGGTCTTTGTTCAATTCATGAGAGTTCAAAGGAAGTTCAGACTGAAGCTTGGGCCCAACAAGATGACATTAGGCCCTTTTTTGTGCTTCTATGGGGATATGACGTCTGCAATACGTTGGTGGAATTGAAGAAGTTTATCTACATCAACAAGAGCTCTACTAAGTTTTTAGGATACTTTGTGATTCCCTTATCCCTTTGTTTCTTTAAACCTTAACTCTTGCCCCCATTACAACCCTTATAAAAAACCTTTTTTATCGATCCTTGAAAAGGGTAGCCTTTAATCTATAGAGATAAGTTACAAGAGTTGAACGTATGGCTTAGGTCAATTTGTGCAAGTAACTGATATCTTTGAAAAATTATATTCACAAAGTGCTTTTCCACTACTACAAATACTACCTATAAGGACACCCTACAAGGATGTGTTTTAGTTGAAGTGTTCTAAAATCCTTTTAAGGACTAGTTGGAAAAAAGCAGGGAAACAGAAGCCTTTTTTTTGGCCAAAATTAAACTTTCCCACACAAAGGCGCCCTTTTTTTGGGCCAAAAGTTAAACTTCTCACACACTCTCCCCCCCCCCCCCTCTCGTTTCTCTCATCGAAGAACCAAATTGTGGAGCTCAGATTCTTTAGCTCTGAGCAAAAGTAATTCACTCACCACGAATGGGTAATTTTATCTCCTTTCGATCTGACTATGGCTTTTTCATTATGCTTTTTCCCAAACAGAAAATTTGAGAAATTTATCGGAGCTGACAGTCTCTCTCTCTCTCTCTTTTCTCCCATCTGCCATCTCCTCTCGTCGAAGAACCAGATTGTGGAGCTCAAATTCTTTAGCTCTAAGCAAAAAAAAAATTCACCCACCATGAATGGGTAATTTATCTCCTTTCGATCTAACTATGGCTGTTTCATTATGTTTTTTCACAAACAGAAAATTTGAGAAATTTATCGGAGCTGACAGTCTCTCTCTCTCTCTCTCTCTCTCTCTCTCTCTCTCATTGATTAAAATAGCCATCGATCTATCTCTTTTAGGTTTTCCAGTCCTTCAATTCCAGTTATTCAAAATTTTGTTGTGTGTTTGGGTGTAAATTCGAGTTAGGGATTTGGGAAGAAGTTGTTGGAGAAGGAGGTGATGAAGGCGGCAGAATTGCTGTCGTCTTACACACTTAACCACACGAACCCAACGCATCCATTTCTCCAAAACGCACTCAACTTCTTTTTAACTAATCTTTCCTTACCGCTTTGGGGATCGTTGTCCCTTAGCGATACCCCAGCCTCTGTCATTGATTCGAAGACCGGTGTGTCATTTTTGTCGGTCCTAGCTGAGACTCGACGATTTCTGGGATTTGGGTTGATCCCACTCTTATGGCAATCCTTCATTCTTAAGGTTTTATTTGCCTAGATCCCTTCGCCTCTTTGTCTGTTTATTTTTTGATGTTATATCATTCTTGTTACGTCCCGGATCTCAAGTTACTGTTTTACTAGTCTTTCGAACGGTAAACGAGGGTTATTTATATTTTCGGCTCCATTTCAATCTTTTAGGGGGCCCTAAAAGTTAACTTTTTGTTCGGGTCAAAATTTGGGAAAACTTTATTCATGAAAGTTGTAGGTGACGTTAAACCGAGCGTGTGCATATTTGGTTCGTAAAAATTGGAGCTTGCATGAGAAAGTTATAAGCAAAATACAAAAGTTACTGTAAAGGGTAAGTAGTATATATTTGAATTTCTACTGTGACGGGTAAAACTCTCTCTCTCTCTCTCTCCCCTGCAACTTCGACCATCTCTCTCTTTCGGCCACCTGGGGACGAATTAATAGCACAGTTCGACTCCTCTAGTCCTACCCAACCTCCCTACGGTGGTGGATCACGGCATCGAGGTCGGAAAATGAAGGAACGAGGCGGGGAACCTCACGGGGCCAATTTCGGTCAACACCCCGTTCTCCAAATTCCGGCCACCAAAACCGGCCAAACTTGGCCGATCAGAAGCAGCTTGAGATGTAGATCATCCTCCCCAAAGCTTTTGCCGAGAATTGAAGCATATTTTTCTTGTTGTACGTTCTTCTTCACTCTTCTTCTTCAAGGTTTAGTCTCCTTCTTGCTTCTGGGTCCAATCCCAAACTTCGAGGTTAAAAGTCGACAACGCTCGATGCCATAGCCGGAGCCTCTTATCTATTTGTTCATATGTTGTGGATCTGGAATTGGGTTGCAACAGCCACCCTTTCGAGGCCGATCTCTACTATGTCCAAGTCAACAACGGCAAATGTTATTGTGGGGTCAATTGCCTAAGAAGATGAGAAGATGCAGAACCGAAAAAAGGAAAGAGAAAGAAGCTATGTGGGGAAAGGGGGGGGGGGGGGGCGAGAGAGAGAGAGAGATAATGATTAACAAAAAAATGACAAATTGAGTTTTGACAGCCTAGCTCCATATGTCATTTACACGTAGGATAAGACCAATGGGTTGGAGTTCTTCCATATGTCTTTTGTTACCAGTAGAAGCCTCCACGTGGATTTGACATCTCCTTTGGAGATGGTCTTAGCTAGTTTTTCTTTTCCTACTTTGTCTTCTATTGCTTTCCCTCTTGTAGGCCTCGTCAATGGGCTGGGCCGGGCCTTTCTACATTGTAAAGTAATAGCGGGTCAGGCTTAGCCGGGCTTTATTATAAATCGAAAGATCAAAGTCTGTCCATATAAAGTGGGCCTTGCAGACTTTTTCTAGTCGGGTAGCCCTCATTTTTTTCGGGCTGGGCCGAGCTTTATTTACAAAGAAATCTTTAAAGGTACTAGTAATAAATTCACCGGCCATTATAAGAATCGTGAGTTGAAGAAAGACATACTTTAGCCATTCTCAAAAATTACTGTACAGCCACATATACATATCTTCTTCCTGATAGGACTTTATAAGAACTAAACATGTATGGAAGTTATATTCTATATAAACAACAAATTTATTTCAAGCAAAAGAACTTCCAGTTCCAATCTGCAAAAGAACTTCCAGTTCCAATCTGCAAAAGAACTTCCAGTTCCAATCTGCAAAAGAACTTGGCTTGTCGTTGCCTCATTATAGATGGTCTGCATGATTATATGAGATGCCTACTGTTGTTTTTGTATGCTATACACTGCCTTGGTGGATCTCAAAAGTCTGCAGCTCCATGACTACAATAAAAAAACTCATGAATTGGAGTTTTCTTATTTGGGCATTCATGTTGGATTATGAGATATATGGAGGCACAAAACTTGATGTTCGATTTTCTATTGCTGGGTGATCCGGCTAAAATAGCCTCACAATTTAACCCTGCAAAATTTAGTTGTTAGTATAGGATAAGCAGGGATCGTTCAGTCTGGGGATTGTAGGGCACACCTACACAAAAAAGTCAATTAACAAATAAAAGAATAAAATGGGGGTTTTGAAATTTAGTTTCTAATCTACTTAAAATAAAAACAAAACAAATAAAACTATACAATGATCGACTTCCCTAACCTAGACCACTACCACTCGAAAATTACTAAGTGTAAAAACAGAAAATTCATTTCAACATGCTACAAAAACGTGCTCATCTTAAATGCCTAGATAAGAGCCCAAATGAAAAGCTGTCACGGTCCAATCCATTTATCTGATCCGTTCTTCGAATCAACTCACACGTGCAAATTAACCATTACACGTAGCAATTAACACGTAATTTCCAGAATCGTTTAATCATTAAAACATGATTTTTACCACTCTTTAAAACTAATTACTACTTGTTTAACTCAGCGTCTTAACAAATAATAATTACTCTTGGCAAATTAAGCAAACACACAAGAATACTCAGCGTGATTCTAGCATGCAAACTTATTAACCTAATTCTGAAAATTACCTAAACACGTAAAAGGGCATAAGATTGTAACATGCATCATCAAAGAATTCTCGAAATTAACTCAATAATAAACTGAAAATCTCAAAAATATTAATAAAAATATTTTGAAAATTTCATGTCTCCAATTACACAACTCACAAATCCAAACACACAAAACCGAAACAAAAATTATAAGTAGAGTCATAGTTACACTTTTGAAGCTTTCCTTAGTGGCTTAGTAACAAGGTGATGAACTCGTCTCTGCTATGGTGGTGGAGCGTCCTTGACTCAGTGCTTAAGAACTTCGTAGATTGATGGAAGGATGGTGGTCACGGTCTTGTAGGTGATGGAGGTTTGAGAAGTGAATTGAGCAGAGTTTCACATTAGTTTTTTGTTTTTTGTTTTGTTTTTCAGGAAGTGATGCTTTTGGTGTTGAGAATGGCTGTTATTTATAGAGGGAATCCTCCTCTCTTGTAATGCAATCGTGGCCATTCATCTAGAGGTGATTTCTCCTCCAAATTTCCTTGAATTTCTCTTGACAAAGTCATGAAATTTCTGATCTCTTTTCCCTTGATATATTCCCTAGATATCTCTAGAGTTAATCATGCAATGATCCTTCTTTTCCTTGAATAGTGACCAGATACATCCCTTATTCCTCTCCTTTGAATTGAACTAATTTTTTCCAAGAATTGTGCACATAATAAACTCCTATAACAACAAAAATTAGAAATTAATTGGAGTCTATAATCAATAGAAAATAAGATAATTAGGAATAAAAACTCCCCTTTTATCTCCCCTTGAATTCCTCCTTATTTTTGTGCTTCATCTTATCCTTCAAGCTTCATTGATTTCATCACTCAAGAGTTCTCAATGGAATGGACTCTCTTTAAAACAAGAAAATCAGAAATAGGAAAGTTCAAAAGAAGAAAGTTCCCTAAAACAAAATAGGAAATATTTCCTAAAATGAAAGAGGAAAGTTTCTAAAATAACTTATCCTTCATTTACGCTCATTTCTGCTCTTTTTCACCTCTTTTCTCCATTTCAGACCTTGATGTAACTAAAAACAAAAACTATGTTAGAGTTAGTAATTTTAAGAGAATAACTTAGCCAAATGAGGGAAAATACATATTAAAAACGTCACACTTTATACTCCTATCAAATTCCCCCACACTTAGCTTTTGCTAGTCCCTTAGCAAAATCAAAACAAAAGACTCAACAAAAACAAACAAGTCACTACAAGACTCTACACAAGTGACACACAAAGACTATATTGCCCTTAACATTTGTCTCAGAAATCCTTACTCTCATGGCATCAAAATTAGCACTTAATCAAGAATCAATATTTAGTTATTCGAGAGTTAATTGAAGCATATAATCCACATATAAATAAGTAGGACTTGGTTGTAACAATGGTGATGGGTGGAGCTCAGCATGTTTTAGACTAGTATGATTCATATCCTCACAATTAAGGTATATCCACTCTTTCTTCATTCAGATCAAGACAATCCTTAAAAGCTTATAATCACTCAATTATATGTGAGAGAAAATATTTTGAGGCAATCAAATAGCTCACATATATAAGAAACAAAAGGAACTTTGTGAATATAATTTTTTTCAAGATCTCATGAAAGATATTAACTACTTGCACAAATGGACCCAAGTCATAGATTCAACTCCTATAACTCATCTCCACAGATCAAAGACTGTCCCATCTTAAGGATCAAAAATGTCTTATAATGGGTTATAATGGGGCCATGGCTCAAGGTTTTCAAGAAATGAAAGGTAAGGAATTTAACAAAGTATCTTAAAGACCTAGCAGAACATTTACAATTCATCTTATGTCTCCATATTAAGGGTCAGATTTCATTTTGTTGGGCCCAACCATCATTTTCAACCCTTGCATCATTGTGAAAAAGAACAAAGGCCTCATATTATGATTTTGAGCCTTCAACATACACAAACTCTTAATTCACAAACAAAGAATCATGTCCAACACTTTTTTTCTTCTCTTGTCGTTTCTTTTTCATCATTTTTTTTACGGCCTCATTGTTTTTCTTTCTCTTGGACAAATCCACCCCCACACTTATTTCTCATCATCCCTTCACACAATACATCACAAAATTAAGTTCTATTAGGCCCTAAGGACAAGGGTAGAGTCAAAACTATACTAAGGTTCACATGGTGAAAATTATGTGGGTGATGAAAGAAATGCTTATACATGTAGGCTCAAAAGGGTTTATCTAAGGGGTGTACAACTTGTGCACACAATTAGGGACACATGGCATTTTGGCATTGGTGATAATTCCTAGGGTGCCTTTATCCTTTCTAGAATCAGGGACATGTATTGATAAAAATCTCAACAAGCATAAGAGTGAATTCTAGCATTATCTAGTCCATTAAACTTAATCTAAGGCAAGCAATCAATCAAATGAAGGAATAATGAGATCATCAAAACATCGCCAAGAAAATAAGAATATATTTCATTTATCACTCCAAGAAAAAGGGACATGGCTCAAATATCTCACATGACTTTTATGAACCAAAACTCATCTTAACATGCTCATATTCTGTACCAAGGTTACGCAATCCATATCCACTACTCATGCTCATGTTTTTTATATAACTCAATTAACCAAATAATAACATTTAACGTCATCTCAATATTGTGATTCTCTTTTAGCCATAATTTCAGAGATTATTATCATCCTAGACAGTTAAGGGCATCCTAAGACTCAAAGTTAAAAACAAAGGACTAAGACTGACACCAAAAAGGTTTTGGACTAGGGTTATTTCCTTTCTCCTTTCGGTAACTCTTTTGGAACATGACCAGGTGAAGAGGGGACCGATTTTGGCGGAGCTCAGCTCACTTGATTGACAGGGGACGAGACCCTTTGTCAGCACTTCTCGGATCCAAACTAGACCTTAGACATCAAATCCCATCAGATGCGCCTACGATGAAGAAAGTATTTCACCTAAAAATCATGTTGACTCAATAAATAAAAGCAACAAAATATTTTTTTTTTAATTTTTGACATTTTTCGATTGTTTTTTTTTTTTCATTATATATGACTCAAGACAAAAGTATAAATCCCTTCCCCCACACTTAAATATTGCATTGTCCTCAATGTAATCAATCATAAGCATGCAATGGAACAAATAAGCATATAGGAATGGAATTTATGAAAATAAATACAAAAACAAAGGAGCAAAAACTAAAATAAAAGACAAGAGAGAGAAAGCAAATCTAGTTGTAGACTCCTTTACAATATATTCTGAATTGGGTTGCCTCTCAAGCAGCGCTTGTATTTAACGTCTTTTAGCCATACGGTACTTCCTTTCAATCCTCCGGTTGTGGGGCGCTTTGGAGGGGCATATCTTCCAATGTGTGCGCCACTAAGGATTCATAGTAGGGCTTGAGACAATGCCCATTAACCTTGAACTCTTTCCCTGTCTTCTCACTCTTGACCTCCACAGCACCATGAGCAAACACATTAGTAACTATAAATGGACCAACCCAACGAGAACGAAGTTTACCTGGGAATGGCTTGAGTCTTGAATGGAATAACAGAACTTTCTGGCCCACTTGGAAGCTTTTTCCCCGGATCATTTTGTCATGGTAAGCCTTTGTCTTCTCCTTGTAGATCCATGAAGCATTGTAGGCCTTATTCCTTATCTCCTGAAGCTCATTTAGCTGTAGCTTCCTATGTAGGCCCGCTTCATCATAATCCATGTTGAACTTCTGGACAGCTCACCAAGCCTTGTGCTCTATCTCCACTGGAAGGTGGCATGCCTTTCCGTAGGCCAACCTAAAGGGAGACATCCCAATAGGCGTCTTGTAGGCCGTTCTGTAGGCCCATAGCGCATCATCTAATCTCTGGCTCCAATCCTTCCTTTTTGGGCCCACTGTCTTCTCAAGTATCCTCTTAATCTCCCTATTGGACACCTTTGCTTGTCCACTCGTCTAAGGGTGGTAGGGCGTGGACACTTTATGGGTTACCCCATACTTCTTCAGCAAAGCCGCGATTGTACGGTTGCAAAAATGAGAACCTCCATCACTGATCAGCACCCGTGGCACTCCAAACTTGGAAAATATGCTAGTTCTCAAGAAACCTGCAACCACTTTTGAATCGTTAGTCCTGGTGGCTTTTGCTTCTACCCACTTTGATACATAGTCTACAGCCAATAGTATATATAAATAGCCATTAGACGAAGGAAATGGGCCCATAAAGTCAATGCCCCAAACATCAAAAATTTCTACATTTATTATTGGGCTCATGGGCATTTGATCTTTTGGGCCAAGATTACCAGTCCGTTGGCACCTATCACAAGAAATACAAAACAAGTTTGCATCCTTGAAGATAGTGGGCCAATAAAATCCACAGTCTAAGACCTTCAAGGCCGTTTTACGAGGCCCAAAGTGGCCTCCACACGCTTCACTATGGCAAAATGACAGAATTGACCTGTGCTCAAACTCTGGGACACATCTCCTAATGACTTGGTTACCACAACGTTTCCATAAATAGGGCTCATCCCAAATAAAGTGCCTAGCCATGTTCTTCAATTTATCCTTACTAGCTTTGGAAAGTGTGTGAGTGTGTCAGGAAATGTCCTAGTGACTAAATAGTTAACTATATCCGCATACCAGGGCACACTAATAACCTCTATCCCAAAGAGCTGCTCATCTGGGAAAGTTTCCGGTAGAGGCTAGACGTCCTCCTCATGTACTATCCTGCTTAAATGGTCCGCCACCACATTCTCACTGCCCTTCTTGTCCTTGATCTCTAGGTTAAACTCCTGAAGTAACAGGATCCATCGAATTAATCTGGGCTTGGCCTCCTTCTTGATCATCAGATATCTGAAGGTTGCATGGTCAGAGTAAACAATTATTTTAGAGTGCAATAAATAAGAACAAAATTTATCTAAAGCAAAGACTATAGCCAAGAGTTCTTTTTCAGTGGTGGAGTAGTTGAGCTGGGCATTGTTGAGGGTGGGAGAAGCATAGTAAATAGCATAGGGCTTCTTATCCTTCCTCTGGCCCAACACAGCTCCAACAGCATAGTCTGATGCATCACACATAAGGTCGAAGGGTAGACCCCAATCCGGAGGGCATATGACGGGGGTCGTGGTTAACAACTCCTTGAGCTTTTCAATCGCCTTCTTGCAATCCTCATTGAACACAATGGGTACGTCCTTTTGCAATAGGGCACACATAGGTCTTGCCATCTTTGAGAAGTCTTTGATAAACCGCCTATAAAATCCTGCATGGCGAAGAAAAGAGCGAATCTTCCTCATAGTTGTGGGGGAGGGTAAGTGACGTACAAGATCAACCTTAGCCTTATCTACCTCAATGCCCCTAGCAGAAATTATGTGTCCTAACACTATCCCCTGTGTTACCATGAAGTGACACTTCTCCCAATTCAGCACAAGTTTAGTTTCTACACACCTCTCAAGTATCAATCCTAGATTCTCTAAACAAGTATCAAAATCTTTATCGAAGACACTAAAGTCATCCATAAAGACTTCAATAATATTTTCAATTTATTCTGAGAAAATGGAAAGCATACATCTTTAGAAAGTACCTAGTGCGCTGCACAAGCCGAAGGGCATGCGCCTATAAGCAAAGGTCCCAAAGGGGCACGTGAAAGTCGTCTTCTCCTGATCCTCGTGGGCTATGCAAATCTGGTTGTACCCACTATATCCGTCCAAGAAGCAATAGTAAGAATGGCCTGCTAAATGTTTCAACATCTGGTCCATGAAAGGCAAGGGCATATGTTCCTTCCTCGTTGTGGCTTTTAGCTTCCAGTAATCGATACATACCCTATGACTAGTCACTAATGTCTGGGGCACTAGCTCATTGCCCTCATTCTTCACTATTGTCTCCCCAGACTTCTTGGGCACCACTTGCACTGGAGAGACCCACTTACTATCAGAAATGGGGTAGATCACCCCACAATCTAGCAACTTGATCACATCGTCTTGGACCACCTTCATCATGGGCGGATGTAGACATCTTTGGGCTTCTCTTGTGGGCTTGGCGCCATCTTCTAACAGGATCTGATGGACACATGTGGTTGGACAGAACCCCTTGATATCTGTTAGAGTCCAACCAATGGCAGTCTTGTGCTTCTTCAACACGTCCACCAACTTCCTTTCTTGCTCTACCTCCAACATTGATGATATGATCATTGGGAGGGTCTCCTTTTCTCCTAGGTACGCGTACTTCAAATGTTCAGGGAGTACCTTCAATTCCAACTTGGTTGCCTGAACCATAGAGGGCAACATTTTATTAGTAGAAACTGGAATTGAGAAATAGGAAATGGACCTATTTATAGGCTGAGCCTCAAGCGAGGCCACAGTATTGATCACTCTGGGCTCTTCAATGTCCCACTCAACCTTGGGGATAGGTTCTCCATGTGCATCATAATTGACCCCCTCCTTTAGGGTCAGAGCCAATTTCTCCTCAACCATTGCTTCAGAGAAAACCTGCGCGAGTGAATCAACTACATCAATAGCAAAGCAAGATTTCCAATCAGAAACAGGGTACCTCATGGCTTCAAGAATGTTGAAGCGTATAACGTCACCATCAAACTCCATGGTGAGAGTCCCTTTGTACACGTCGATCTTCGTTCTTGCAGTCCTCATAAAGGGTCGCCCTAAAAGTAATGGAGTGGTATTTAGGGGCGATTCGTCCATGTCCAATACATAGAAATCCACAGGGAATATCAGATGGTTTACCTACACAAGAACATGCTCAACATACCCTTGAGGGTATTTGTTAGACCTATCAGCAAGTTGAATGACAACATTATCCCTTTTAAGAGGGCCTAGACCTAGGGACACATACAAATTATAAGGCATAACATTTATGGAAGCCCCTAAGTCTAACATCACATTTTCAAACCTGGTGTCACCAATGATACAGGGATAAGAAAAACTCCCTGGGTCCTTCAACTTTGGGGGTAGTTTCCTCTGGATAACGGATGATACCGTCTCGCTCATTTTCACCACCTCCTTCTCTCTTGTCTGCCTCCTTATGGTGCATAGCTCCTTCAAGAACTTGGCGTACTTAGGCACCTGTTTGTTGCACTCAATCAGGGGCATGTTCACTTGAACCTTCTTGAAGATTTCCAAGATCTTTTGATCAATTTTATCTTTCTTTGTCTTGGAAAACCTACTTGGGAAAGGTATAGAAACAACTGGGTTAGTCTTAACTAGGACTCATAAGAAATTTCTAATCCACTCATCGGAAAAGCTTTTCCCGCATCAAGCACTAATATATTTTTAAAGTCTAAGATCTTTGCCTTGAATCATTGGGTTTAGACATTACTTCGGTGATCTCAGCAGCAGTAGTTTACTAAATTAGTATACGTGTACAATTACTTATTTTCTATCGGTATCTATGGATTGATCACGAGCCGAAATATGGTTAGAGCCCTTATGTGTCTTGAAATTATACTGAATGCGGTTAATATAAATTCTTGAACTTGTACCTTTAGGTGCCTCAGCTTGGGGCACGTTAACTTCCACCATTGATGTAGCTGGGTCCTTCTCAACATCCTTCTTGGACACCTCCACAACATTTTCTTCTTCATTATGGGCCACTTGGGGCTTCTTGTGGGCTCTAGGAGGATCCACTAGCATGCGTCCACTCCTAGTGATGAAGGTTTGGGCTCATTCCTTGGGTCAGGCACCGTGTTGCTTGGTAGCTTCCCTGTTTCAGCAATTCGGCCCATGAAATCCACCACTTGGCCCATTTGATTCTTGAGCTCTGCAATATCCTTTGAATGGGTCGCTTGTCCTACAACCAAAGCTTGAGTAGCCGTGTTAAGTTGTTGTTGCCCCGCAGCAAGGGACTTCAACAGCTCATCATAATTAGGAGCACTCAAAGTATTAGAAACAGGAGGTGAAGTGACATGACTCGCCCCGAATTTCACCCCAAAATCCGAAGTAGCCCTACGGGGCCCACCTTAGAAGAAATTCTACCAAAAATTTGGCAGAACTTCCTCTAAAATGGACTACCCAAAACCTATAGAAAAACATTTACACTTCTAAATCAATTCATCCTTATGCTCCTGGAGCCACCCTGCTCCCCAAATCAACATCATCCCAATTTACATAACACAAATCACAACTTAAATAACATAAATTTCTCAGGTGATTAGAGCAATTCTAATAGCAAGGGTAGTCAAGGAAAACCTAAATCAAAGAAAAACGCGGAAGCCATGCTATTGACTATGCCTCAACTCCAATGTACGCCCGACCTCAACTAATTTTGCTTGCAAACCGCCTGCAAACTGGGCATTTGAAACCGAAGGGCCTAGGGGAAAGTAATTGGAAAAACACGTTAGAGTGAGTAGATAAAAATAAACAAATAAATAAATAATTTAAAAGAAAAGAAGTTGCATTACTTTCCCACGAATTTAAAATTCATAAAACTTCGATGCATGCAACGTTTATAAAACAATGTCTTTAAAACTCGGAGTCTCGTGAAAACATACCAGTCCCCGCTGGCTAAAAGAATCGGACTAGCCCTGCTAGTCAAGTAATAAATAAAAGGATACGGGTAAAGGAGCCCCTTGGGCTCTACCTACCCTTGACTGCCATCACACATAGATTGTGTGAGGAGGAGAACTAATAACCTCGACTGCCACTCATGTGAGGAGGAGAATAAGCTACCTCAACTGCCACTCACAAACACAAAGTAAGTGAGGAGGAGACCTAGTAATTGGACCCCGGTATGGTGAAGAAAACATTCAAAACCAGTAAAACCATAAATCCATAAGGCTTCCCCACCTTGCTCACAAGAAAATAAGTATATTCCAGTGACGTGACCCCGCACGCCAAAATATTCTCAAAAACATAAACAAATGGGTGAGAATCCTTCCGAAAACCTCAAGTACAATAATATGGCAGAAAAATCTCAAAATCGCCGAATAAGATATAATATAATTTCTAGAATTCTCCTCGGAAAAATCTTCATCGATCAACACATAAATCACAAATTTAAAATTGAGCGCAACAAACTTAAATTCGAAAGTTCAAACGACATAGCAATAAATATTTAAATCCGATTAATATGCTCGATAATTTAAACCAATTATTTAAATCACAAACTCATTTCCCAACTCATACTCAAGATGGATTAATCAATTTCCAAAAATCAAATCATACTCCTGAAAAATAAATCTTAAATCTAAATCCAAGTATAATAAAATTCAATTCCGAAACTCAAATGGAAAAACAATGCCCAAAAATATAGTCCAAAGCCAAATATTATGCTTAATAAATAAAATGATAAATAATTAAATAAACCAATCATCATTTCGGGAAAATAAATGCATGCATCATTCTTTGAAAATAAAAGTCCACTCATTGTACTATTTACGCGATCACGCATACGAGTTCCTTTGTCGAGCAATAGCTCGGTACATCGCCCTGTACACAATTATATTCCGTGAATAATTATTCAACAATTTAATACGATTCCTAAAATCAAATCCTCATAATCACATCTCCACTTCTTCTCGGATTCAACCCAAATTATACCTGTAAGACCAATTTGTTAATTTAAAGGTTCCAAGGTAGAACCGAGAGATATCCGACGGTCGGATTCTCATAAATCAGTAATCGAAACTCATAATCTTTGAAAATTCCTAATAAATTCAAAACCTCACCAATGTTCACCAAACTTCATATATAAGCTCTACAATATTTGTAGAATTTAATGGGCTAAAAGCTGAAGTCAAATAGCAGCCGGAGGCGCTGCCAGGCGCCTGCTACAGTGACGGCGCGTGGGATTCACGCGCCACCGTCGGCAGCTCCGATGGCGACAAAATTTTGGTAGCACAATCATCTCATCATTCCAAACACTTTTCTCCACTACCACAAACTGAGAAAACAACTAGAACTAGGTCAACAATTATGGAAACAATAACCCGGTTTGAGTTTCAAAGATCAAACCTTCGATCCGTCGTTTTCTTTGTGTTTTCCGGAAGAAAGCTTGGAGGAATGTGGTCTACGGCTCAAGGCTTGCAAAATAGGCCAAGAAACTCCGCCTGGGTTGGCCGAAATTTGGAAAATTTTCCAGAAAACTCAAGCTACTACAATAAACTTCATGGCCTCGATTCTTCCTTTTCTGGCCATGGCGTGACGAACGACGACCACCAGCGTGATGAGGAGGAGGAGACGCGTCGGTGAAGCTTCGTTTCACATCATTTGGTGGTCTGAGTTGGGAGAACAGGAGAGTTGCAGGGAAGAGAGAAACCGAGAAAGCTCGGGGAAGAGAGAGAGAAAAATACACAAGGGAAGGGGGAAAAAGAAAAATTACCCTGCCACAGTAGAAATTCGAATATATACCATCTACTTGCTACGGTAACTTTCGTATTTCCCTTATAACTCTCGCATACGAACTCCAATTTTTACGTATCACATATGCACGCGCTCGGTTTAACATCCACTACAACTTCGGTGAAGAACTTTTCCTCAAATTTTGACCTGAACAAAAAATCAACTTTTAGGGCCACTAAAAGTACCAAAACGATAGTAAAAGTGAAAGTAAATGTCGTTTGCCGTCCAAATGATTAGTAAACCTGTGAATTCAGTTCGGGACGTCACATGAAGGGACAATATTAGGAATACTAAAAGTTTGAGGTACCTGAGGCCTCAAAAAAAAACTTGGTGAGCGCTGAGAATTCTGACCTGGGCCTTGAGGTGGTCTCAAGGTGTTATCATTGTTGGCCCAACGAAAGTTGGGGTGGTCTCTGAGCCTAGGATTGTACGTATTGGAATAAGGGTTGTACCTCAGGCCTCCTTGATACCTTAGGGCGTTAATAGATTCCCATCCTTCTAGAGAGGCAAGCTGAGGGCATTTATCAGTGGGGTGCCCTTGAGTCGAGCACATCTCACACACTTGAGCCATTACTCCTCCTTCACTAACGTTTAAGACTTGAGGCAACAGAGTAGACATTTTGTTGACCTTGTCTTCAAGAGCAGAGTTAGTGGACACCTCGTGTACCCTCCGTTGAGAGGAAAGCACCCCCTCATATTGCTGATAGTTTAGTGCACGATTAGTAAGTAGCTCTTTGGCATCAGCAAGTGTCTTATCCATAAAGGACCCTCCAGCAGCAGCATCTAACAAACCAAGCTCATTAGCGGTGAGTCCCTCATAAAAATAGGTAAGGAGGGACCCCTCACTCATCCCATGGTTAGGGCATGATACTACAAGGCTTTTAAACCTGTCCCAGTAATTGCAGAAATTCTCCTCATGCCCTTGCATGAATCCACTAATCTACTTCCTCAAAACAGTGACCTTTGAGGCAGGAAAGTACTTCGCAAGGAACTCGCTTTTCATCCTATCCCAATGATAGGAGCATTTTTATGCGACGTTTTAATAATTATTTCCTCATATTTTTCTTAGTTATTTCCTTTACTTAATCATTTTTAATTTATTTTCTATTTTCTAGGTACATTGGAATAAATGATAAGGAAATGAGCGTAAAGACACATGAAGGATGTGAGACATTGGAGATGACAAAGGCAGGGCACAAGGGATGCAGAAATGAGCTGAAATGAAGAAATTGAGTATTCCCAGTCTGACTAGGAATCCCAGTCAACACAGGAATCCTGATAAGGCTAGGAAATCTGAAGGCATTAGGAGACCACATGGCTTGAAGATGACGTTGGAGATATTTTGGGAGATTAAATCTGATTTTTACCATTGGAAATGATGGAGATAATGTGAAAATCAAGGAGAGAATCAAGCAGATTACGTTGAGAAAATCTTGGGAGATTTCAAGGGATTGTGCACCAAGATAAGGTTCAAAACAAGTCCAGATTCATCCTTCAATTCCCTCAAGATATGTTGGCCGAAATTAAGGAATTAAAATTTGCAGTTTTAATATGAAAATCAAGATAAAATCAAGGGGAGGATGTTAAGGATAAAGCCATGGAGAGATTTAAGGGAGAAAATGTCCAAAATGTGTCCAGATACATTGTATAGGTTCATGCCTAGATATTTGACCGA
The DNA here is from genome assembly GCA_024704745.1 of Rosa lucieae. NCBI lineage: Eukaryota > Viridiplantae > Streptophyta > Magnoliopsida > Rosales > Rosaceae > Rosa > Rosa lucieae. The sequence continues at coordinate 33,754 of JANPXK010000106.1, forward strand.
AATTTATGAATAAAATCAGATTAAATCCTTGGAAATTCGGCAACAATATATTAGGGATTTATTTTGGAGCCTTTTGATTGGTTGGATGACACAACAGAGCTGACGTGCGCTACGTGATTGGTCGAAGCTAAGTAGCACTATCAGATTAATTCCTTGGGAAATTAAAAGAAGGATCATGAAGCTTGGCCGTCCCCCTATATAAACCCCCTATGCTAGATGTTTGAACACACACTTTCATTGAGAAAATTCTCCATAACGTCATAAGCTCTCTCTCTTTCTCCATTCTCTAGTTGCAAAGTTCTACGTTTTCAAGCAAGGAGAGGAAGAAGAAGAAGGATCCGTGAAGATCATATCATCCATCGTCCACCTTGAAGATTTGCTTCCAAGATTCAAGATCCAACCATCAAGCTCTCCATCTCCATCTCCAACTCACAGTGTAATTCATTTTTTTTCCTTGTAATCTTTTGATTTCCTTGTTTGATTTCGTAGGAATTTGTTTCTAGTTAACAATAACGTTTAGGGCAAAGTTTAAGCCTAATTTCTATCTGTAAATAAAGTTTTCGAATTCTATAGTTGTGATTCTAAGTTGCTTATGTGAGTTTGTTCGATTGAATTTGCTTGACAGAAAACTTTTATATGTTTATCTTATTTGGGGCGACAAGATTTGCATGTAATTGGTGCTAGATTTAGGTAAACGATTCACCTAATAGGTGAAGGACATTTTCTTTAACGTTAGTCATCCACCCTTCTCTCTCGTGTGGCGCACCTTAGTAGCACAGGGTGTCTAGGCTGATTGGATACAAGAAGTGCTAGCAAAGGGTCTCATCCCCTGCTAAACAAGTGAGCTGAGCTCCGCCAAAATCGTTCCTCTACTACCTGGCTCTGTGTCAAAAGAGTTACCAAAAGATTGAGAAGGGCGACTAGTGTTAAGGATAGAGCCCTTGGGCCGCACGTCTAAACCTTGGTTAAGGGCTTATAATAGAATTCAAGCTTTTGTTAATTATTTGTTTCGCACTTTATTTTTGTAAGAAATTGTGACGTGTTATACTTGTGTTTTGTGTAAAAATTTTGTACCACTACTACAAAAAATGGATTTAAGGACATTCAAAAAACGTCCTTAAAAACTTTTAAGGACGCTCGAAAATAACGGCATCTATCAAGAAGTCATAGTAAGTCATCTTTTAGGACGTTCAAAAAAAGTCCTTAAATGTCTACAAGGACGTTGAAAAAGTGTCCTTGTTTCTATTTACAAACGTCTTCTAATGTCTACAATGACACTAAAAAAACGTCATTTAATATCTAAAAGGACACAAGAAAAACGTCCTCGTATCTCATAAAAACGTCATCTAATGTCTATTAGGATGTAGAAAAGACGTCCTTGTATGTTTTACATGACACAAAAAAAAAATTTAAAATATACATAATTTAGTACAAGACTAGTGACCAATGCATCTATTATAACTAAAATACAATACAATGAGCACAAAGTTATTAAGCAAAAACTAACGATTCAATAAATAACTACTAACAATAATCTAACTATACAAGTTCAACCCACAGCGTATTCATTGTGGATGTCCATGAATTCGTCTAGACTCTTGAACTGCAAAAATCAATAAAATAGTAAAGAATAATAAGTGTTGATGATAATATGTCACATTTTGAAGTACCGACAAGTGTAAATTTAAGTTGTTTAGAGTCTGTAAAATTAAAATAAGTATTTGTTATACTTGTCTTAACTGTGTGTGATTCAAGTTCATTTATGGAGCTCGATGACATATCATTTACTTGCATGCTTTTGATTTCGTCTACCCCTTACAACTTGATGACATAAAGAAAATGCGTAGTAGTATGAGGTCCTTTCTTAGTCAAATTGAGAGGTAAAACATATTTTTCTCCTCTCCTAATTGATATGATGTTAATATAGCAATATTGTTGATTTTCTGCTATAGATCTTGTGATTGAAGACTGAATTTTCTGAAACTATTGTAATGTAGGTGCTTATTCACATCAATTTTAGCTTCATGAGTATTAGAAAGACATGATATGTTCCTTTAGGCTTACCATAGAAACTGTTCCTTTTACCAATTCAGTTTCTCAACCGTTAGCTCTATAACTGTTGTCTGATTTTGTCAATCAACAAACTTGCATTTGTTTCTTCTAGAGTTCCCTCTTTTACAGGAATTTGATGTTCACCACTTTGTACTAAAATGTGTCTACTTTGGTTTATGTATCCACTACTAGAATTTTGTTCATAGACATCGGTTCTGGACCGATGTTAAACTAATTTTCGACCGATGTCTTAGTGGGTGTAGAGAAAAGTATAGACATCAGTATAAGCACGTTTTCAACCGATGTCCCAGACAACAACCAACATCGATTCTAAAAAACAAATCGATTTATAATCGTTATAATCATCATATTTTTGTATGTTAGGTATGTCTAATTCTTCATATTTTCACATTTTATGCTTAATAAAGTATATGTCGAACAATACCTACGTGAACATTTGCATCGATTTCTATTCCAGAAGCGATGTCCAGTACACTTGTAGACATCAGTTGCCATGAGTATTGTTTGTTCGTGGGCATTTTTACATGTAGCTTGTCACATTATTTCTTAGGAACGATGTCTGTATCTTTAGGCGTCATCGGTCAGCACATCGTTTTCATTTAAGCAAAACGATGTTCAATGGTTTTATATACATCACTTGCTTTTTCTAGAACCGATGTGTTGTTTCATTGTAGACATCGCTTTTGTTTTGTAAAATCGATGTGCACTGGTTTTGAGTACATCGATTTTCATTTTAATACTGATTTCTAATCTCTCAAGTGACTTCGTTTTCCTTGGCATTACTGTTTTGTTATGCTTTTATATACTCACTTCATTTTGACGAGCGTGATGAGCTAAGTTTGCATCTAGCTGTTGCTGGGAAAAGAAATGCATTCATAATCATCCAAAAATTGGGGCATTCCATTAATTTTCTTTCCAAATACATGATTGAACATATGTCACAAAAGAAACATATGTCACAAAACCTACAAAGGATATATAGCCTAGAAACATATGAGCAACAATCTACAAAATTTCTAGAAGAACAAATATTTCTAAAGCAGGCTACAAGTTAGCACCTGAGACATTTCCAATTGTAGCAACAAATTCTACAAATGCATCCAAAGCTGGAAATGGAGATTTCCCCAGGAAGTATGTTGCTGAAGCATCACTGGTGCAACCTTTCAATGCAAATTCTTGGGGCCAACTGTAAGATTTTCCAAAACTAGGGTTGACCTGCATAAGAAAGAATTTATCTAGTCAATACGATATATTGCGACTTAAAGAAGTATAAAAATGCTATAGATTGTCCTTAAACTAAATGTCAAGACTCGAGAAGTTTGGCATGTAATCAAACTAAAAAGTAAACGTCTGAACTCTAATATACCTCTGTATCAAAATGCAGGGTCTCTATACAATCAAGATCAGATTTGCAGACTAGAAGCTTCTCACAATCAACTTCCAAATTGCAGATCAAAGACACCATGAACATCTCCTCTTCAAACTGCTGTTGGAAACCATAACTTTGATCATAAGATATATCATAGTTAAAGAAGCACTAGATATCAAAACATTGGTAAGAAAAGGTCAGGTGTCAGATACCATTTAGAAGGGTGGGTAGCATACCATCATGTCCTTAGCTTTGAAGCGCCCTAGTAGGTAGAAGCACTAAATTCTTCCCTGCCTTTGATGATAGAGCTAAACGAAAACAACGATTCCTGGTATACACAGCAGTGTCCACAAATAGGTAACTGAAGTCTGCAGAGCTTGAATCTTTTCTAATAAACAAATTCTCAAATCTTCCATCCTCCCTTTTGCACTTGATATCCGTGAGCATATCTGATAATATGTCATCATATAGTGACAAGAGTTGGTATTTCTATAGGGAAAAGTAAATGAAAGAACCGTAGTAAATGAAGTAGCTATCTGTTCATCACTAGAAAAGGAGGCTATATGCAATGTAGAATTTGCTTCTTGCTTATAATCTTTGTTATATTTTTACTTGGTAAATATAAATTAAAAAAAAAAAAAAGAATGAGAATTAATGATCATAATATAATGATAAATTACAGACTCAATTTCCATTAATGAAGAGAAGTGGCACCAAATTTTGGTCATCTTCATCAACACATACCTTAGTGACAAATGCACCTACATGTGAGTTGTCCTTAAAAGCAGTCTTCTGAATGCGAATAATTAAATGTTGAGACAACTTTGCTACACAGGGGCACAAATACAACAACGAGTTTCAAAACCAAGCAAATAATGAACCTAATTGCATATATAACTGGAGGTTTATGTTGTAACATGGAAAACAAATGCCTAATAACGCCTAATTATAGTATTTGTTTATAAAAGATTTCACGAATATCCAGCCAAGCGATAGTCATGCACTGTACCCTTCAGTAGAGGAATCAAGTTCCAATATCCATTCCATGTTCCCCTGAATAGAATACTTTTCAAGCAAGGCTTCAAAAACAACAGATATTAAAAGATCAACCATTTCATCTCCATTTCTGTTTCCATTGTTTTTCTTATTGAACTCCAGGTCAAAATAAAGGTGGCATGGTAAATCCTGACAACAATGCATACAAAATTTTAGGAACCACAGCCTAAAAAAGCATCTAATGTTGATGACATATATGGTACTCACACTTTCTTTTATTAATGAAAAGAAAGAAAATTTGTCACCTCCTGAATGACTTCGTAATGGTGACGAAACTTGGACTCCATAATTTTGTACCTGAAATTAAAGACCAACAGTACAAATACATCAAGAAGAGAATACCTCAGATAACGATAAAGTACTATATTTGTAGAAGAACACATAGAAAGAGCAAACCTTCTCCAAAACTCATCATAACTTGAAACAAGGAACCTTCTTTGTCCACTAAAGTGATCTTGATAACTAAAAACGTGAACATTCTCGTGCCGTTTGGCAAACTGCATTGCTTCCTCCTGCCTTGGAAATGTAGCCCATACTCCTTCCTAAACAGACTAAAAACTTGGGTCAAGTCAAATTGTAAAAGCCAGAAGAAAATGTCTTAAAGCAGTAAAAGTTGGAAGAAAAACTACACACATACCTTGAGCTCAATCGTTTCTGTACAGTGAGATCAACACGTATCTCACGTAACACTCGCAGCAACAACCTTGATGGTTGCTTTGGAGGTACACCATGTGGAGACCCGTAAAATACAACTGGAGATAACTGCTTCCTACGATTAAAGCTTTTTGCTTCGACTGTTGTAGAACCACCTTGACCAAGCTATAATACATATTTTAGGTAACCAAATCATGCAAGAAAAAGACATTCCATGAAGTAAGCATACTCAAACATAGAACTACTCAGCTGACTAAAAAATGAATTCTTCTGAGTTAATTGCATACAAGCACCACTGAACTAATGAAACATTGTTTATTTTCCGATCAATCTTCTGATTCAACTGCAGAATCCCCAATTACTATCCAAAAACAAAAACCATTAAAGCATGAAATGCAACAAATTCGGAGTACATACTTTTTCTGGTTGTTCTTCAAGAATCAAGATCTAAAATTAACAAATTTCAAATTAATTAGGCAGTATATAAATTCAACTATGTTAGTTCACATCTATTAACCACTACAGCCATGATACGTGATGAGAGAAAAAGAGAAAGATCATACGAGGGCTCAAGATCTCGATGAATTATTGCTTCAGGTTTATGGGGATGCAGATAATTCATCCCCTTGCAAGATATACCAGTAAAGTGCTCATTAAGCTAACAGAACACGTGGAATAACTATTCAGCTATAGCATGTAAAATCATGTACTTCCCACCACTATCACTTGTGAAAACAAAGAACTTAATTAAACCATATTGTTGGAGAAACACAAGAAGTACAGTATTTATCAACACAAAGATCTAGCATGACCACCCAGTAGATAAAATGGAACTGGTTATATCTTTTATAAAGAATTAAGGATTGCGCCTAATTCAACCAAAAACAAAATACAACACAAATTACCCCTAGAGATAAATGACCTCCATAGGGTATAGAGGCGTAGTCTTGGCTGTAGTTAATGGGAGGACTAAGAGTAGCTGTAGGAATAATAAAAGGAGAGCTGTAGAGAATAGAAAGCGTAAGAGCATATGTAGCTTCTGATATAGGAGTTGGAGCAGGAACACGAGTAGGGACTCATATATAACATTCTTATGGATCATGGCATTCCTTGTTAGAGTAAGGTATTTTAATTGCTTACTTGTTAGAGTAAAGGAGAAGGAGAAGTAGCAGCCTTTTTCTGGCAGCAAATGATGCGATTGAAGCTAGCAACACAGGCATTTTAGGGCACTTGTATCTTTTTTCGTCAATAAAAAGAAAAAAATTATAAAGCAAAGTCTTGAGAACAATTCAATCCAGTTGAAAGGGTTTAGGGTAAGCCTCACTAGAAAAAGAAGGCCAGATTAAGTAGTGATTAATTTCTGTATCGAATATTAGGGCTTCTAATGCCTGCATTAGATCTTCTACGCTACATAGCTTCACAGTTCACACAGACCAGGCTTAACCTTCCAAGTTTCAACACACTTTCTCCTATTCCTCCTAAAATCCAAAACTAAGCCTCGGACAATGAAGAACGAGGGAACCAAGATAAACTAACCCTTCAAGTTTCAATTTGCTTGATTTGTATGGTTCGCAGGTGAGTAGATAGTTTGATACTTTGATATCCATCCAAATCCCTTACGCGATGCAGGTGTCAATGGACCTATGTTACCGGAAAGTAAATGAATGATAAAATATTAAGGAACTCTGTTTCAATTGATCCAACATATTTATTTAATTAATAAACCAATTTTCTTGACAAAGTAGATCATCGTTATGTAGCAAAGATTATGACTTGTACAAGTCTAGGATTATATAGCAATATTGAACTGGAGGAAAATAAAAACAAGCAACTAATATTGCTGAAGGCCATACCTTCTGTGAAAGAAACCAGATTTCCAAGCCTATTGCAAGCAATTGAAACCGGATTTCCAAGCCTTTGGAGCAATTCAACCTTTGAAAACTTCACCTTTTCCCAATCAGCCCAACCAACAGCCCAGAACCTCTACCTGTAGAACATCACTATATAAGGAAGCAATGTTTGAGGCCTCTTCTGCTAGTGAGCTTCATAAATCACAATCAAATCAATACATCACACAACGAAATCCAGTTACAATCAAATCAAATTGCTCACTATTATGTATAGCTTCAATTCCAAAAAAGTCAATTCACATAAACACAAAAATCGAATCACCACATCAAAATAGATCGATCCTTTACATATATAAAGCTCAAGATCAATCAAACAACTAATAAGAACAATCATGAACAGCTACAAAGCAGTTCTAGATCAGATTTTTATTTTCCTAAAACTAAAATTAACACCAAAAACTAATCCAGATAACAAAATCTCTATACAAATAACACATACATGCCAAGCAATTTTAGAATTCCAATATTTCAGCAAAACAGAGCAGAGCAAAACCTTTGGGGCTTCAAAGACAGAAGAAATCTGAGTGAGGCCGAGAGTGGTGTGAGCAATTGTGTGAGCCATGTGCTTCTTCCCACTTAAGGGCGTGACTGCAAAACAAAGTCACAGACTCGGCGCGTGCCTTAGTTTCGTTAAAAACGAAGAAGAGTATGAAGGTGAAGAAGATGAAGTGATTGCGATAAAGGAGGAAGCCAGTGACACGACACTGGACACCATTGGAGTCCCATCGGTGAGGACGTGAGGTAATCGCCTGGAGTGTTTGGGATGACGTGGAAGAAGAGATCGAGGTAGGGGTTGCCGGTGGAGAGAAACGTGGCAGAGTCGTTCTCCGTCAGGCCCATTGGGAGGTCGTGCTTGGTTCCGACGTCGTTGAAATTCGCCACCATCAGGTCCACGAAGGTCGCCGGTGGTGGGTTTGGAGTCGGGTTTGGATTTGGGTTGGGGTGGCGCGCGGAGCGGTGGTGGTGGGTGAGGGTTTGTGGAACTCGGGAGGACCGAGAATACTGGGAGGAGCCATGGCTCGATTTGTGTGAGCTAGCTACCTGTGAAACTAGGGAGGGAGAGAGAGGGAGATGAAGGAAGAAATGAGGAGCTCCAGAATGGCGGCAAGTTCGAGTGAGCTTAGGGTCCAGAATGGAGGTCGAGTTTGGGAGGAGATCCAGTTTGGGGTGAGTTCAGAATGAAGGAATCGAGCGAGAGTAACATTAGGGTTTTCGATCTGTTTCTATTTGGGCGCAATTTTTTTTTTTCTAAGTGTGAAAGTTTTGAGTTTTAGTACCCGCTTCTTCATTTCACTTAAAAACTTAGCGTTTTTTTGCAAAAATAGGTTCCCGCAAATTTTCAACTAAACTTTTAACACCGGTCATTTTAAGAACTGATGTTAATGACATACATTTAAATCGGTATTTTCGTAAAACGATGTTAGATTACTTTTTTACATCGTGGGCAAGTCTGACCGATTTAAAACATGCGATGTCTATGAACAGATTTCTAGTAGTGATCTTGCAGCTCCTGCTATAATTTCTCTAGGCTTAACTTGAGTAATCCCTCCCCTTGTCTCTTACTCAAGATCAAATAAGCATTTGTTTAGGTAATGTTTCTTTCCAGACTTATTTTCAATTTTTCATTTACCTTGTCTTCTATTTAACAATAAACAATTATGTTCCTTCCTACTTTGCCTTCTTATATCTCCAGGCAAACATTCTGCTGCTTACCTAAATGCCAATATGGAGTAGAATGAACAAAGGAGAAAACTCTGAATATGTCACCCTGAAAAAGTTGCCGAGTGTTTGTTCTCTATAGTATTTGTATACTAGCAAACATAGTCATTTCTTGCCCTTTGTTACGTCAACAGCAGCACTTAATTGGTAGTGTATTACTGTATAACAGATAATATGTTTCTTTTTTCAGATTTTAAACTAAATAATTACGGATGGGAAACTTGGTTTGCCCTGCAAAGATGGGAAGATTGTAGCTGTAGGTAATCCAGAGCTCTTGTTTTTCTTACTAGGTCTATGCTTGTCTTATACTTGTTTTTGTGGATTGTGGATTCATGCTATGTTAGTTATATGTATATGGCTATACGATGCGTTTATGAAAGTTGCATTTTTGGAATTTATTAGTTATGTGACTTATCTTTGTTCATGGAGATAACTATTTGAATGCTTCGTGGCAACACATAGGAGCTTATAGGTGCCATGCTAAAATCATTATTACATTTAGCCTTTTTACAAGATATATATGAAGAAACTTCCTTTTGCTTGCAGACATTTATAATCTAAGTGAGAAATCGTCTTAGGAGTTGGACCATTCATTAAGGCCGTTTGAAAGTTGCAATTTTTCACTGGGTATGTAACTATCTAAAGGCATGATAATACTATTAGTTTTCTTGCTTGTTTGCTTTTTATACTGAAGAAGTTAATCTTATTGCTTGCTGCTTCTATCTTTCAGAAGTGCAATCTCCAGAAAACCTATTACAACTCAT
>JANPXK010000107.1:0-24237 GCA_024704745.1 Rosa lucieae
GAGTTTCGATTCAAGGCCAATAACGGTGGCCCAAAATATAGTATTCCAATCATGTTAGGAAAGTGAATCTGCAATAGCCTATATATAGAGGCTAAAGACGATACAGAAAGCTCTCTCTCTCGAATCAATCAATCCCAGCGATTACAAAGACTCCCCGGAGCAAACCCTCAACCTTGTTGAAACCCGGTGACCGCCCGCCAGTCCTAGTCTCCTTGCGAGCCGACTGTCAGCCTCACCAGATCAACCCGGCGACCGTATTTCCAGTCCCAGTCTCCCCAGGAGCCGACTGCGAGCACAACCGCCACTGTTACTTCCAGCGAAGCAAGGGTAACGCCCTCGCAACCCAGCGAAGCTAAAGTCACGCTTTAGCAAACCCGTGCTTCTCCCAACTTCCCAGTGATTGCTCTGCTTAGTCTACAACACTAAGTATCGATTCGGTGAACTCGAAGAAACCACAACCAAAGCCCTTACCCGCGTAAGGCAAAGAAGTCCTTTTGCGAAAGGCAAGAAAAGAACCCTGTGACGAGGTTGGTGCTCTCCTCGTCCACAGCGCTTGAAGGAGAAGTCAGGTCACGGGACTACCCCAACGACTGCACCCCGCGGTGCTGGCACGCCTACGCAACCACTCGCCCAAAAGAGACTGTTTGCACACCAGCTGGTTTTGGAGCCAAACACAACTAGTTATACCTATTGATGCAGTAGTATTTCTCGTAATATTATTGGATGAAATTTGAGTTATGAATGAATTTTAGATCCTCATGGAATTGATTTCCTTACGATCGATGAAACCCGTATAATTTCTTTTACAATTATGGTTGTCAAAATTTAACTCGTGAAATTGGCTTGACTATAGTAATTTAACTCTCTATACCTTGAATATGATACAAAAACTAGGCTTAACAAGCAATAAGAGCTTGACAGCTTGTTACTCCTTCTGAACACATAGTCAAATTGATGAGACTGGAGATTCCCATTAGGGGCTCCTTGTTGCATATAATTGAATCCCAATAAAAAAATCAAAATAAAAAAGCTTTGGTTAATCCAATGTGTTACTGATACGAAAAATAACAAGAAAAATAATCACTATATGACTGAGAAAAGTTTTGAATTGAACCGTTTGAGCAGCTAAGCCTTTGGTAAAGGATGGAGCTCCTGCTCTTTCTTCTGCACAGCCAATACCTACAAAATTACCAATATTTTTATCCAATAAATGGATGAAGAAATTTGAAATGAAATCATCCACAGAATAATACTTATCAAAATTGAACTCGCACATAAATATAATATGAAAATTGTAATATAAGCACAGAGCCTCATTTTGGTACAAATCTCAAAGAAACGTATCAGAACCAGCTGTAGTAGGGCTGGGCTCGGGTCGGGCCGGGCCCGGAAATCAGTGAGACCGAGACCGAACCCGAAACTGTCGGTTCAGGCAGATTCAGGTTTTTTCTGAAATGAAAACCGACAGAAACCGAACCCATTCAGGCCGGTTCGGTTTTTCGGGCTTTTCGGGCCCAAAATGCCCAGTTCATTGAAGGCTTCAGCTTTGCCAGTTTTCCAAAGACAGTTCTGGACTTGTAGCTGATTTGCCACTCATTTTGGTACCTGGTAGACTGGAATGCATATCAAATTATAATGCTGTGAAATAAACTCATTAACATAACTGTAATCAATTTGCAATAATCAAGTTTAGCCACAGTTTACAACACAAAGTCACAAACTCGATCAAGAGTCAAGAATACATTGTCCAACAGAAACAATCCAAAGTTTTCAATCATTTCAACTAAATGCTCAATGAACTAAAATTCAAATTATGAATGGTACAACTGCAACAGAAAGTGATATCAAGTTAACACTTTGGAATAGGACTTGTCTGCAAAAATGATAACACAAGAGAATATGAAATTCAATAGGAGAATAAGAAGACATTCAGATTCAGTTATAATTTGCATCAAATTAACACAAGAGATTGCAGAACCAACCAAACTTCAATGGAAAAAATTAATCTGCCACCAGTCGCCGACTCCAAAGTCCAAACCCATCGTGACCGACGACTCAACGAGGTCCACCGCGTCTGCAAGAGGTTCGACTCCAACGGCGACTACAAGATCTCAACCTCGGAGCTCGGCAACATCCTCAAGGCCCTCGGCTTCAACGTCCCTGAGGACGAGCTCCAACGCGTGATGGTCGACCTCGGTGGTCCACTGAGATCGTCGGCGACGGAGAACTTCTGGAGGGAGATTTGAGGGAGAGTGGCGGATTTCACAGACGGAGGCTTTGAGAGTTTGAGGCTTGAGGCTTTGGTTTCGAGCGAGAGAGAGAGAGAGAGAGAGAGAGAGAGAGAGAGAGAGAGAGAGAGAGAGAGAGAGAGAGAGAGAGAGAGAGAGAGAGAGTGAGGGACTGATGGAGGCTGAGAGAATAAGAGGCTGAGATCGGGTTCGAGTTACCCTAATTCTTTTTTTAAAATATTTAATATATTAATATAACACTCAATCATAGATAGACAAGTGGCAACTCAGGGTATATACGGGTCGGGTTCGGGCTTTCGGTCTCTTCATATTTGAAACCTGAGACCGAACCGAGATAATATTTTCGGGTCAGGCCCTAGACCAAACTGATATTTTCAAAATCAAAACCGAATCGATTAGGGCTTTTTGGGTCGGTTCGGGTCAGTTTTTGGGTTTTTCGGGTCCGGACGCCCACCCCTAAGCTGTAGGTCAAAATGAGTTCCATTCCTCTCAACCCTTTTCTTCTCACCCAAGAAAAGCAGGCCAAATACTGTACTGAGAATCACAGCAAAAGAACCCAGTACTATAAAATACCAGGCAGGCCCACTTAATTTGGGTTCCAGGCCTAGCTACTCGTCGTTGATGATATTGATGGCTTCAGTATTGATGGGAGCATAATTATGCGATGTTAATACCTTTAATCTCCATACTTTCTTTGTTAATTTAGTGTATTTTCTAGTTATTTACGTTATTTATTTGTTTTATAGGTATCTTTGAGCAAAGAAGAAGAAAAGAAGTAAAAGAGAGATTGAAAGGCAAAAGTCTTGAAGGCAAAAGTCAGCGGGCTTCGTCATCATATGCGAGGAGGTAGGATTCGGGTCGGGCCTGGACCGAGCAGAGGGCCTGGACGGCGATGAGGGAGTTGTGGGTGTTGTCGGCATCGAACCAGAGGACGGGGATTTGTGGCGGAGGTCGATGCGGCCCTGGCAGTTGCCGGCAACAAAGAGGAGGTGGCAGTTGGAAGGATTGGTAGAGAGGAAGTCCCGGCCGGGGGGGGGGGGGTGGAAGGCTGAACTTTGCTTCGATCTGGTGCCCAGAGCAATTTCTGGGTGGCCAATTTTTTTTTTTTTTTTGGTATACTGTGAACTCTGAGAATGTGGAAGGAAAAAAAAAAGTGAACATGTAGAATTGAACATATAAATTGATCAATTGTGTTTGTAATGTATTCATTTTGGTTTTGATAGTTTATGCAATTCACTAGAGGGCAATAATATGATTATTGAAGGATAATAATATGATTATTGGGGGCAATAATATGATTATTAGGAGGCAATAATATAATTATTGGAATGAAATAATATTATTATTGGGAGGCAATAAAAAGAGCATTGGGGGGCAATAATATGATTATTGGGTATTACTAGGGGGCAATCAAATCGGACTCCGGAATCCGGCCACCGGTCCGATGGCTAGATTCCCGTCATTGGAGTCCGCGGCCAGCCACCGGTCACCGGAGTCTGGCAAGGTCTCCGATGACTTCTCTCTCTCATTGAAAAAGAAGGAGAGAACAAATCTGTCCTAAAAATAAATAAAAAGTAATAAAAAAAAAAACTTAATTGGGTTTAGGGCAAAATATATATAAAATATTGTGTACGTGGGCAATGTCTTAGACTGTTTGGGTAAGTGGGTAAATGATCATTTTCCCTAAGATCAAAGGTAAACTCCTTTTAATTAGATTAATATATATATATATATATATATATATATTTATATAAGTAATATATTTGATAACCAAAGTCTTTTCTAGAACCAACTATATTGTAAAACAAACACAAACACTATGATCTGAATTAATAGAAAAATCTTTGTAATTGTCCACTTGTTCGGCCCCTCCAAGAATCAATTTCTAGTTCCTTCATTGAAAGTACACCAAAAATGTAGGCAACTTACTCACAAAATTCTTTGTCATTGAATTGATAGAGATAAAAAAAAAAAATTGAATTAATAGAGATAAAAAAAAAAACAAATTATTGAAGATATAGATTTAATTATTTAATGGTGTTTTGGTAAAATTATGGAGGTGTACTTAGCTTTTTAAGTATTCGAAAAAGTGAATTTGAGGTTAAATTTTTTTTTTTCTTTTAAAAAAAGAGGATCAAAAGATTTCACTCTTATCCCCATGGTGACTCGAACTCATGACTAGAACCACCCAACTTAAGTTTCTGCATCAAAGTCTTGCAAGACTTATTTGTAAACCAAGGTTTATGATTTCAAGTGTTTGAAAAAAAAAAAAAGAAAAAAAAAGTAGAATAACAAATGAAATAAAACCATAGAACGATTTCCTTTTATTTCATCAAGCCGAGAAGAGAACTACAGACAAAGGTCCAAATCAAGTTCCTTTTAGCACGGAGAAACAAAATCTACAAAACTAGCTGGCTACACATATTCAACAATTACATCATAATTTTTTTTTTTTGAAATATTACATCATAAATTTTAAGCACAAGGATATTCAGAAATCGGGAGAAAACAACGCTCCAAGGCATGTTTACCAGCAAAGAACCAAGTATACTCCAGAATCCGACCACGAATCCTAATCCCAAGCTCAGATAGAACCGCTTGTCATCAAATAAATCATATCCTCTCTGTTGCTCAACTGTTGGTGGTATCACCTTGCTTGCACCGCAATTCTTGATGAGTGGACGACCGCAAAGTTCATTGCCAACAAAGCTGGATTGATCAAGGCTCTGAAGTTGAGTGCTTTCAGGAATCTGTCCCGTCAAATTGTTGTATGACAAGTTCAAGTGACTCAGAAATGTCATCATCGTCGTGCTTGCAGGAATTTCACGCACCAAAAAGATGGTTCTTCGACAAATCAAGAGATTCTAACTGATCCATATATATTACCAATCTTTGAAGGGATTCTTCCGCTCAAAAGATTGTTTGATAAGGTCAATGTGTGCAAGGCAATGAGGCTGGTCAGTTCCTCAGGAATCTCCCCACTTATAATGTTGGCTGACATGTCCATGCTTTTTACAAGTCCAAGAATCTTTTTTTACTGCAATTTTCTACCTTTTGTCACCAACACTGTATTCTCATCGTACCATCCTTTTTTTTTTTTTTAAATTAAATAGATGATTAGGCGATATTAGTTCATCTACGATAGCCGATTTGGGGTGACTGGCACCCACCCACAATCTCAAAAGAAAGGGGGCCATCGCAACCGGGAACCCACCGCCCATCCCTCTATTTTATGTTATTAATAAAATAAAATAAAATACAAGAAAAGAGAGGGGGACATGAACCAAAACATCTCTGAGAACAAAATGAAGTAAAGTACTCAAAGTGAGCAGTAAGCAATAGTTACAAACTGATGGAAAGAAGAAGGACATGCAGTAACCATGCAAATATATGTGACCACGCAGCAACCACATATATGGAACACACTTATAGTTCATCAACAACCATGCAGCAGAAATCACCATAACCCAAACCCACCTTTTCATGAAGTCTATCAAGCACCACAAAATTAGCTAATACGGAAATTCTGTAAACCTTGCAGATTGTGAACAAAGGCAGCCAAATCACAAGGAGGGCAAGAGTCCCACCAATAATGCCCCTCATCATCCACCCCATAGTTAGCTAAGCAGTCAGCCACTTGATTCTCTTCTCGATAAATATGTGAAAAACGTATTTGCATAGAGGAGAGAATGGTACAACAATTGACCCAATCAACAGATAGACGCCAAGGGACTAAGCAATTATTATTGGCAAGAAAGTGAATTGCTACCACTGAATCACACTCAATCCAAAGAGAATTCCATCCTGTTCCTGATGCTATTGTAACTGCATGAATAATGGCTTGAAGCTCTGCTTCTAGGGCAGTAGCAATACCCATGGAACCAGCAAAACAACCCATACAATTGCCCAAGCTAGTGATCACGAAAAATACCTCCATAGCCTGCAAGCCCTGGTGTCCCACAAGCAACACCATCAGTATTAACCTTTAATTGAAAAGCACCATCCTTCAGAAATACGGACCACCCACGGATCAATATCAGAAAAATCTCTCAACAATGTGAGAAACAAAGTATGATCATTATCATATTCTGATAAGGTGCTCATGGCAATAAGACTGTTGAAGCATCTTGGTATTGTTCCCGAGATATTGTTATTGGCAATGTCCAAGATTTGGAGATTTGCGAGATAACAGAGTTCATACGGAATGTCTCCCTGAAGCTTATTTGAACGAAGGTTAAGAACCCCCAAGTTTGGAAGGCTTTTTCCCATCCATGTTGGTAAGCTTCCCTCAAACTTATTTAGACCAAGGTCAACAACCTGCAATTTAGTACAGTTCAGCAATGATAGAGGTAGTTCCCCAGATAGCTGATTATTGCGCAGGTGGAGTGATACGAGGTCTAGCAAGTATCCCATGGAGCTTGGAATACTCCCAGTCAAATTGTTGCTTTCTAAATTCACAACTTTCAGGCTTTTCCAATTCATCCAACAATCAGGAATTCTGCGAACGAGATGATTGTTCCAGAGATGAAGAACTTTAAAGTTGTTTTGGCCCATTCCTTCCATCACAAAAGAAGTGGGTGACAGATCCAGAAAATGATGAATTGGAAAGATCTAGCACACATACCTTGGAAGAAATGAGAGGTAAAGAACCATTGAACTGGTTAGAACTTAAGTCAATCATCGACAACTGGGAAGCAACTAAACTTTGGATCTCTCCATGCAATTGATTGTGAGAGAGATCAAGAAAAACTACAGATGATCGAGTTCCAAATCCAATTGGGAATGGAACCCAAAAGTCCTATACTAGATAAGCTTAGAGCCTGTAACTGGACTTGTTGCTGAATCCACATAGGAAATTCAGTCCCTATATGCCAAGAATCCAATCTTAAGTGGTGAAGTTGAAAAGGAGGGATCCAATCTCGACTAGTATTAAGCATCAATGAATTATTAGTTCCAAGGAAGCTTGACAATTTTTTAAGACAAGTAAAATGAACTTCAGAGACTGCACCTTCCAAAAAATTATAGGATAAATCCAAAATCTTTAGCTTTTTGAGTTGACCAATGATTTCTGGAAGAGTTCCATTGAACAGGTTGTAAGATATGTCAAATACTTTCAAGCGTGATAGATTTCCCATCTGGGACACTGGAATGGGACCTGTTAATGAATTACCAGAAAGATCAAGGAACCCCAAGTTTGTAAAGGTTCCTACCTGCTCTGTTAACTGACCAGAACGATTGCATTCTCCCAATAACAATGACTTTATTCTATTTGAACCACACACAGACAAAGTTTCAAAGAATTCTGATAACCTTCCAAGCGTGAATCGGTTCCATGAAAGAAGAAGATTCCTCAATTTACAAAGATTTCCCAATGACTTTGGGATTTTTCCTTCCAACCGATTATACCTCAATTCTAGGTTGATGATGGACGTCAAGTTCCCAATGGAACTTGAAATTTCGCCCTGAAAGTGATTGCGAGATAGACTCAAGGACTCAAGATAGTTAAAACTATACAGCCACTCAGGTATCGAATGATTAAGATAATTCGAGGAGAGATTCATTTGCCTGAGAGAAGTGATATTGTGTGGACTGCTGGGAATCGGACCTAGGAAACCACAATTCCCCAGAGGAAGAGAAACTAGATTTCTAAGACTGAAAATCCACCCGGGAATGAAAGAATTAAATTCGTTCCCGGAAAGATCAAGGATGGCAAGTGAAGTAAAATTGACGATAGGTAGAAGTGCAATTCTATGAAGTTGACAACCGACCATGCTTAATTCTACATTTCTACCAAAGAGGGGAGCATGTTTGTCACTAGCAGCCAATGATCAGATGTTTTTGAAAAGAAATGAAATTGCTTGATTGGAGTTGATGATTGATTAAAAAGGAGAACACATTTAAACTACTACAAGCATAAAGATGCCAAACAAGGCGTGGGGGACAAGATTTTTGTCTTGATGTAATTGCTCCAGATTTGTCTTGGCTCGTAGCATAAGGATAGTGTTCGCTCAAAAATCGTCTCGGCTACGTGTCACTCGGCCGAGGTCTTCTTAGCTTACACGTGTCCTTCTAGCTTGGTGACGTGTGCGCGGGCGTGCCAACTCGCGGCCGAGAGGCCAAGCGAGGTTTTGATCTAGGTTACAGAGTTTGCGCTAATCTTATTTCTAATCAGTTGACTGTGAGCCGAGGAAGGATCGATCTCAGCCGCGGGGTTCTCTCTGCCTTGGATGCAAGGACTTTACACAATTCGGCTTTGCTAGCCGGAGTGTTCGTGCTGTGCAACTCGGTGAGTGAATGTGAAAGTGTGGCGATAATTGATAAATCTATAGGATGCAGATACTCACAAGTCACAGTAAAAACAAAATCCAAATATAAGGTGTTACCTTGATGCCTTGATTCAATACGAGTCCGGATGAAGAAATGTATGAACCCTAAAAACTTGTTTATATGATTTTGTTAATATGATTTGTGAATAAGCAAATGCAGGAGAGTAGTTGCAAAGAAATCAATCGTAGGAAAAAATAAAATAATGAGCAAGGAATTAAAGAATGACAAAATAAATATGTAAGAATGAAAAGTGCAGGAAAGACAAGAACAATACCAGTAAGTAAAAATAATTGACGAGAGATATTGTAGATTGATAGAATGTAGAGATGCGATAGAGAATTTGAGAATGTTGAATTTGTATTGAGCTGTTGTGTTTTTGGTCGTGGACCTCTAACAAAGATGTCTACGACCCCTTTTATAGTACAAAATAAATAAAACAAATACAGTCTCAACTTTAATTGTGAGACTGGATTGATTACAAATTGGATTCTATGAATAAAATTCCTTTGATGTTCATAACTGGCAATCAACCATCATGACTCATCAACGATTATTTTTGTAACAGACCATCATGGCTCTTCAATGCTTATTTTTGTAACGGCCACACTTAGTGCTGCAATGTCTCTGAACGTAGAATTTGTCATTCAGTAGCTTTTATTTGCTCATAATGTCCTGCCATCAGTGTCTCTGGCCAATTGAAACGGCATTGGATAAGACTTTCTCAACCACAAGTAAATCAGAAATCGACTCATGTGAGCCGGATCTCGGCTGAGGTGAAGCAAGTCAGACCTCGGCTAAAGGGAGCCAGGCTGAAGTGAGCCGGGACTCGGCTGAGGTGAAGTAAGCCGGACCTCAGCTGGAGTGAGCCAAGTCGGGCCTCGGCTGGAGTGAGGTGAGCCAGACCTCGGCTGGAGTGAGCCGGGCATTGACTGAGGTGAAGTGAGCCGGACCTCGGCTGGATATTATATCACGGCTCACGATGACCTGGGCCTGCTTCATGTGGGCCCTGGCTCAACGTCACGTAGGTCTTGTCAAATTTAGGTTCAAACATATAGACATTGGCATGCTTGTGAGTAGAGTGCAGAATTGCTTAAGGCTTCAGTTTGTTCTTTTGCTTCAGATATGGTATTGCTTGTATGTTTGCTAGGATTGCTGGTATGCTGATATCAGTTTTCAATCCTAAATTAGGATTGTGGTTAGTTTCCAATCCTATACACTTAACAGTTTTGCTGAGATCAACACTGCTCATGTCCAGGTGTTCCAACCGAGAAAGACCAAAAATCCATTGCAGGTTCTCAACTTTCAGGGCATAGTCATGAAGAAAGAGATGGCTTAGACTGGAAAGATTTCCCGGTTGATGTGGAATCATTCCTTCGAAGTTTTCATGTGAGAGGTCAAGATGAGTTAAACTCTTAACTCTTAAGAGAACCAAAGAAGCCAGGAATCTTTGTTCCTTGAAAGTTATTGTTACTTAGGTTCAAGAAGGTGAGATGCTTTAAATTGAGCAGAGAAGGATTTATCTTGAGGAAGAGTTGAAATGAGCAGGGTTATCTGTTGGCGTGACTCATGCCATGTAATTAGGATTGTGAATTTTGTGTCTTATTAGGATTATTCTGTTGTAATTAGTTTCCTAATAGGTCTTGTAATTAGTTTCCTAATAGGTCTTGATGTATCTTGTATATATACTCCGTTCTTGGAGAAGGTAATATATCAGAAAATTTTCAATCTCTTATTCCTTTGTTCTGTTTGACTTTATCAAGGTGGAGCTCGCAGCTGTGACCAGTAAAGTTATCGCAGACAACTCCAGTCCAATGGCAACAGTTTCCTTCACCGGCGCATGATGAAAGCAGACTTGAAGGATCAGTAAGATCTTGCTTCAACATCAAAAGTGCTAGTCTTTCACTTTCTTTGCAAGCCACACCAGGTTTCCCATTGCACAAGCTAATGCTAGTGGTGCAATGATTAGAAACCAGAGAAGCAATGTGCCTCCTATGACCTTACCCATCAAGTTTTGTTTTGTGTTTTACTTTTGATCCATAAGCTTACACAACTACGTACATAATATATATAGTCAATTTGGGTTCAGTGGCCGGCTATACACGAAGTCAGGACTTTGTTGGATTAAGGTTTTGTTTTTGTTTCTTTCTATGAGAACACTACATATGTTGACTTGGCTTCTGTCAGATGGTTTGTTTTTGTTTCTTTCGCTGAGAATAATGAACACGTACTATATATATACATACATATATATATATATATATATTTATTACTTGACTTTTGTTAGATTAAGGTTTCGTTTTTGGTTTCTTTTTCTGAGAAGCTATGCTTCCGTACTAGATTATGTCCAAAAGGGAATAGATTAATACAGTTTAAAGTACCACGCTATGTATTAATCAAGAACCGGAATAACCACTCGTACTAAAGTAATAGTAGGAAAGCAAACTAGCTTATACTTACCCTTTTATTTATGCATGGTTTGATCCGGAGTGCCACTTGTTGCATTTGGATCTTCTCCTTCAATTATAATTCCTCAACAAAAGAAACGTTCAGTATTCAACCTTACAACTGCTTCTGGAGGAGTTTCATTAAGCCTTGTTCAGGTTTTCTTCTGCAGTGCCAAAAGAATTTGTCCGATTAATTAACAATTACTGGTTTCGAAACAAAACTAAGAAAAAGAAAAGTTATCTGTCTTAATTGCATTGATTGAGAGCAAAGAAGGATTACTTGTCTATGAATGAATGAAACCATGGCAGTGTAACTCGTCGTCATCAGTCAATGAATTTCGTAACAAATGACTCTGTAGCTGCAGCCCCTCTTCCCCGGCTTTTGAGTATAAATCAGGCGGCGCTTCACAAGCAAAGCAGGCCCGAGACTCTTAATTCAGGACCGGTCCAGCACAAACAACTAGATGTTAAAGGAAAAACATATTATGTGCCTTCGTTAAAGTGACTGACGGAGAGTGAATCAAGGAATCAGTGATTGCCATCAATCAACATGATTACGGATCAATCACTGACGGAGAGGGAATCAAGGAATTAGTGATTACCATCAAGTAGAAGGAAGAGAACAGAGCAAGTGTTTTCTAGGAGAATTCTTATTTAAACTTCTTCTCTCTTATTTTCAAATAGCATGATTACAATAGACTTATATAGGCATCAAGAGCCTGACTTTAACACTTCTAACTGTTATGACATTAAACAACCAAACCCCTAGCTGCCAATGGAAAGCCAAAAGACTAATAACAGTAGTAACTAATGATTTGCAAATGAAAAGACAATAACTGACAGCAGCTTTATTCTTAGGAAAACCAAGAAACAAGTTTGGTTTAATTTTCCAACAAAGCCTCCCGTAAACCAAACTTGCTTTTGACACCCAACCTTGCAACATCTTCCTTGAAGACCTGTCCACCAAGAGCCTTTGTAAAAACATCAGCCATCTGATCATTTGTCTTGCAATACTTCACTTCAATAACTCCTCCATTCACCAGCTCCCTTAGAAAATGATATCGCATACGAATGTGCTTTGTCCTCCCATGAAGAACTGGATCTTTTGCAACCGAAATTGTGGAACTATTGTCACAAAACAAAGCTGTTGGAGTGCTTTACTTATGCTGCAAACTTTCCAAAACACCTTATAGCCAAAGAACTTGACATCCTGCATAAGCACCAGCAATATATTCTGCTTCGGTTGTAGAGAGAGCAACAATTGGTTGTTTCTTCGAACTCCATGAAATTGCACCACTTCCAAGACTAAAAACATAACCTGAAGTACTTTTGCTGTCATCAATACTTCCGGCTAAATCGCTGTCAGTATAGCCAACAAGATTCACTGGAACATTTGCTTGATAGAAAATACCATAGTCAATGGTTCCAATAACATAACGCAGAATTCTTTTTGCAGCCTCCCAATGATTAGCATATGGTTTCTCCATGAATCTGCTCACCAAACTTACTGCATACATTATATCCGGCCTTGTCGCTGTTAAGTACATCAAATTACCCACCAAACTCCGAAACATTGTGGAGTTCACAGATTTTCCTTCACCATTTTTGCTTAGCTTTAAGCCTGTAATGCATGGTGTTGCTACTGGATTAGCATGCTCCATCTTGAATTTCTTAACAACCTCTTTTGCATAGCTCTCCTGGGAGATAAAAATACCTTCCTTGGATTGTTGAACTTCAATTCCAAGAAAGTGATGTAGTTCTCCCAAATCTGTCATCTCAAATTCCTTCATCATAGAGAGCTTAAACTCATTCAACATCTCCAAGCTATTTCCAGTAAAAATAAGATCATCAACATAAAGACTTACAACCATAAAGCTTCCTTGTGAGCTGCCTTTGATGTACAGTGTGTGTTCATATGGACACTTCTGAAACCCATGCTTCTCAAAGTAAGAATTGATGCGGCTGTACCAAGCCCGTGGTGATTGTTTCAGACCATATAATGCTTTCTTGAGCTTGTAGACCTTATTTTCTTCTCCTTCCTTCACAAAACCTGGGGGTTGCTCAACGTAAACTTCTTCTTTGAGAGAGCCATTCAAGAACGCAGACTTCACATCCATTTGCAATAGCTTCCAATTGTTTTGAGCAGCAAGAGAAATTACCAAGCGAATGGTGTCAAGTCTGGAAACGGGAGCAAATACTTCAGTGTAGTCTTCACCTTCTTTTTGCCTGTACCCTTTCGCTACAAGTCTAGCCTTGTGCTTGTTGATAGACCCATCTGGATTGATCTTTGTCTTATACACCCATTTTACACCAATGGGTTTCTTGTGTGATGGCAAATCTGTGAGCTCCCAAGTTTGATTTTTTTCAATAGCTTTTATTTCCTCTTCCATAGCTCTCTTCCACTTTTCTTCTCTACAAGCTTCATTAAAACAAATGGGATCCTCTCCAGCAAAGAATGCAAAATAAACAACATCATCTGGCAAACTTACTTGTTCTGTGGAGTCATAAAGGTCTTGCAAGCTTCTGAATTTTGGAGGAGGACTTTGAGTTGAATCATCTGAATCCAATGTTGATCCCTGAGTATTGGACGTACCACCTTCATCTCCCAAGGCTGGAATGCTTGCTGTATCATTTTTGTCTTCATCAAAAAATGCATATTCATCGAACAGAACATCACGGCTTATCAGGATCCTCTTCGTCTCTGGATTGTACAGCTTGTAGGCCTTGCTTCTGTCACTATATCCAATGAAAATACACTTCTCTGACTTGTCTTCAAGTTTGTTTCTGATTGCATCTGGAACATGAGCATATGCAACAGAACCAAAAACTTTCAAATGCTGCACATTTGGCTTCACTCCGTACCATGCTTGATGAGGCGTACAATCTTTCAAGCATTTTGTTGGTGATCTGTTGATTAAATAGACTGCACAAGACACTGCTTCTGCCCACAACTCTTTCTGTAATTTCTTTCTTCTAAGCATGCATCTCACCATCTCCATTATAGTTCGATTTTTCCTCTCACTTACACCATTTTGTTGTGGTGTATAGCGAGCTGTAGCTGATGCCTTATTCCATTATCTTTGCAATACTTCTCAAACTCATTGGACATATTTTCCTCCACGATCAGTTCTCAAAATTTTGATTGACCGGCCAACAATGTTCTCAACTTCTGCTTTAAAATCTTTGAAGACTTGGAATGCTTCTGATTTTTCTTTGAGAAAATAAACCCAAACTTTTCTTGAAAAATCATCAATAAATGAAATAAAATATTTGCTACCTCCGAGAGATGGTACTGGCATAGGACCACAGAGATCGGAATGAACAAGCTCCAGAGGATATTTTGCTTGCCAAGAGGAGTGTGAAGGAAATGGATTCCTGTGTTGCTTACCAAACTGGCATTCTTCACACACACCATCTTCTTCATTAATCTGGGGTAACCCATCAACCATGTTGTTTGTTGCTAGCAGCTTCAAACTTCCATAATTCAAGTGACCAAATCTGTCATGCCATAACCTGGAAGCTCATTTCTTACGACCAACAAAGCATGATAGATTTGTTGTTTCAAGCTTGAGAGGGAATAGATTATTTCCAGCCACTCCAATCTTTGCAATAAGTTGATCTTTCTTTGACAAGAAAAAGCATTATCATGAAAATGAATATCATATCCTCTCCTCAAGAGATGCCCAGCACTTAACAAATTGCTTTTTAATCCAGGAACATAATAAACTTCTGACATCTTTTCAATGCTTCCAGACTTTGATTTAAATGTGATTTCTCCAACCCCTTCTATTTTGTAAGCTTTAGCATCACCAATTGTTACTTCACCATGATCTATCAGTTTGAGAGTGGAGAAAAGATTCTTGTTACCTGTCATATGCTTGCTAGCTCCACTATCAAGGTACCACACCTCCTCCATGTAGTTTCCATGGCATGCTGCGACTAATAAAGTGTCTTGCTCATAGTTTCCAATGTTGCTTTCATGCATAAAACCAGCTCCGACTTGCTTGTCATCTTCTTGCATGGACCAGTAATTTCGCTTGACATGACCTGGTTTATGATAATAAGAACCTCCAGAACGTCCTCTTCCATGATAGTAGCCACGACCTCTTCCTCTACTTGGAAACGTGGTGTCTGTATTCTTGTCACCTTCATATTGATTGCTCGCCAAGCCTCTTCCAATTCTTTGAAAATAACCTCTTCCACGAGAATTAAACTCTTCCTCTCCTCTTGCTCTATCATCTCTTCCATTCCAATGTGGAGATCTGTGACCATGATTCCAATTGCCTCCCGTAGATACGACTTGAGACTTGAGTGCTTGATCTGGTTGAGAAGAGGCAGGTTTCCTCTTATTAATCTTAAACTCATGAGCTTCCAATCTTCCTTGCAAGTCATCCAGAGTGAGAGTAGACAAATCTGTTGATTCTTCAATAGCAGCTTCAACATAATCAAACTTTGGTAACAAGCTTCGAAGAACTTTTTCAACCACCCTTGTATCTTGTAAAATCTCTCCATTTGAAGCCATTTTATTAACCACAGAGTTGACTCTTGTAAAATACTCCTTGATGCTTTCAGTCTCCTTCATCTCCAACTTTTCGAACTCCGATCTTAGAGTCTGAAGACGAACCATTTTCACCTTTTCTTTGCCTTTGTAGGCTACATGAATGATGTCCCAGGCTTCCTTGGAAGTCGCAGCTTGAGCAATTCTTTCATATACAGACATATCAATTGTCTGGTAGATATAGAAGAGTGCCTTGCTATCCTTCTTTCGATTCTCCTTTAAAACATTCCTCTGTGGTTGTGTTAATGCACCTTCATTTTCTGGTTGAACGTAACCATCTTCGACGACGTTCCATATGTCCAAGGATTTTAACAACACCATGACATTCTTGCTCCAATAATCATACTTTTCACCATTGAAACGAGGGATGAGTGAAAGCATATTGGGGTTGGAGTTATTTTCATTTGCCATGGGAGCACAACAAGCTTCTACAGCTCTGATACCAGAATGTAGAAGGAAGAGAACAGAGCAAGTGTTTTCTAGGAGAATTCTTATTTAAACTTCTCTCTTATTTTCAATAGCATGACAACAGAATATATAGGCATCAAGAGCCTGACTTTAACACTTCTAACTGTTATGACATTAAACAACCAAACCCCTAGCTGCCAATGGAAAGCCAAAAGACTAATAACAGTAGTAACTAATGATTTTCAAATGAAAAGACAATAAATGACAGTAGCTTTATTCTTAGGAAAACCAAGAAACAAGTTTGGTTTAATTTTTCAACAATCAACACGATCATAGATCAATCATCATTTAATGTCATCATTGTAATTGATATTTCCGTTGTAATTCTCTCCCTATATATAGGGACTATGAAATGAAATGAGTAGACTATTTTTCAATCATCAATTTACTTCAACACGTTATCAGCACGAGCCCTAACCACAAGAAAAAAAAAACCAAACCAGAAAATTCTTCAAAACCTGCCACTGCCACTTTCGAGCCTCACTACCGCAGCTCCTAGCCCACACTAGCCTCACCTGCACACCTGCCCCTACAGCACCTACGTGCCCCTGCGCACGCATCCCTGCAGCACCAACGCACACCGACTGCATCGTTCTCCTTTCCTGTGCACGTCCGTCTGCTTGCAGGCTCCAAAAAATCTAGTTCGGAACCTCATATCAAAATCCTTTCTTCATCAAAGTTGTTCGTCTCTGTCTCTTCTATCTGATGTCCAAATTTCAGCCCCATTGGAGTCTTTTTTAGACCTATACACCATTCGAAGTGGGAGCTATTCAGAAGCGAATCTGCTCAGAATTTCAACAAGTAAGTTTTAAGGATTAAAGTTCCTGCTTTCTTGTCTTTTAAATTCCTTTATTTTTCTGTAGTATTTGTATAATATGAACATGGTTTCGAGTATTTAATAAGCGGAATTGTGGGGATTCACGCCTAACGAACTAAGAGCGTTCGTAACCAATGAACTAAGAGTGTTCATAATATTTGGACTAAGAGCGTTCAATTGTGACCATATTAAAACATCATTGTTTGGTCTAATCCAAAATTCTTGGAAATCGATTTCTTGGTAGTATTAAGGCTCGAAAATCTTAATATTAGTTTTCGTGGAAGCATTGACTCCGAAACTAATCCGTTCTTGTTTCTCCTTTTTGGATATCAAACTTGAACGAGCTCGATTTTACTCCATTGGATTCTACTGGCACGGGATATTTATTGCCTACAATCCAAGAGCGTTGTTCTAAAGGAACCGCTCAAGACTCACAAACTGAGATAGATAATTCCAGGGCATTTACCCTGATGAAGCGCCACATGGAGATGGCACTCTAGTTTGAGGATAGCGCTAGAAACCTTTGGGTAGCGCTTTGTGAATGTTTTAACAACATTCACAATTTTCTAAACTTAGAAGCATGATAGAATTATCTCTGCTTCTCTAACTTTGACAAAGTTATGGAATATTGTTCGGAAGCTCTCCGCATCAAACATTGATGCATGCCTGTGAAAAACTATCACAAAAGAACAATTGATTGAGAAAACCCTCAATACCTTCCCTATCTATGTTATGAGGTCCTCTGATTTATTCCGGACTCATGTAAACGCAAGACGGATCACAAATTTCCATCAGCTAATTAGAGCTATGACATGTGTTGAAAGGCATAGCCACGAACTTTGTGAATGGAAAATATGGTAGGCCTCAAGATGGTTACCATGAGCACCGTTCAATGGCTAGAAGAAGTCGCCATGGATGATATGATCAACATGCTCATGAAGGTAATCGCCAAAGTTGGCAAATACATGACCAAAGGAGTCATGATGTTGAGGGTTGGGGGTTGGACACCACGGCGCCACTTTTGGCCATGGTAACACTATTCCAACACCAATGGTCGTAGGGACCATTTATATTGCGTCAATACGCCTCAATCAAGAGAGCTTCCTCTACATTATGTTTTATGGAGTACTTGATCAATGGTGATGAAGACATCGAGTTCAAAAAGACTTTGAATCTGGCGATGAAGACAAAATGCCGCAGATTTTTATTTCGAATAGTCTTTTATCTTTTTCCAAGAATTATGTAATGACAATTATGCCTTAATCAATAAATGACAATTTTGTATTAACTCTTTCTCAAGTGGCGCATCCAATGAAGTATGATGTCTAGGAAAGTGATTGAGATTAGTGGTACTTAAAAGAGCCTCGCTCCACCAACATCTCTCTCTACTTCCCTGGTCATATTTGATTGGAGTTACCAAATGGATTGAGTAACTACGATTTGTCTAAGTTTGATTTTGGATTAGACTTTGGTTAAAGAAACTTTGATGTAATCATTGGCTATTAGTAAAGTGTCGATTCTTTAATGTCTTGGACATACATTAATTCCAACTTTATTATTTGAAAGATATAAGAGCCAATGGTTTTCATATGGAAACACATTGTGAGAATGGACAAGAGTTCCTTTGCATCACCTCTAATGACTATGGACATAAACGAGTATTAGAGAAACTTATGTGTCGCTCTAGTAGGTTGTATGCAACCACTATTCAAATCATTGAATCGCAAACCATGTCATGAGAGATGACTTATGGGATTCTGACACATATAGGCTTTGGTACGACCGTTTGGGACACCCAGGTCATGATATGATGATCTGTGATACTAAAGATTTCACACGGACATCTCTTCTGTAGAACGAAGAGAAGTAAGAATCAAAAGTCAATTCAAAGAGAGCATTGCACCGCCACCGTGCCTTGAGGCGTCGCCGCCATGCACTACCTGCCGCCCAACGCCGGCGCCGTGATCGCCATACGGAAAAATCATGGCTTTGACTCCATGTATGGAGACTTGGCTCCTCTCTCTACTTCTCAAAGTAAATTGTGACATTGTGGCTCAACCAAAACCTTCATTGGTTGATTATAAGGCCAATCTTGCATTCTGTAAAGCCTGTTTCTTTTTAAGGATCACGACCATCCTATGCAAAGGATACTAAAGAAATAATTTCATTCTTACAAAGAATCCAAGGGGATTCTGTGGATCGATTCAACCAACTTGCGGACCGTATATACATTTTATGGTGTTGATTGATATGCAAACAATCTGGTCACGTGTTGTGTCATTGTCCACTCATAATACTGCTTATACTACACTCCTAGCACATATCATATGACTATGGGCTCACTACCCGAATCATCCCATTTAATCAATTCAACTTGATAATGCTGGAGAGTTTACATCTAAGATTTTCAATGACTATTGCATATCATTGGGTATTGATATCAAGTATCATATTTCCATGTACACACCCAATTGGTCTCGTGGAAAAGCCACCATTAAAAGACTACGGTGGTAGCCCAGACTTTGGTAATGCGCACCAATATTTTCGCTTGGGTTATGCAATATCGCATGTAGCTATGCTAATTCGTCTATGACTCATAGCAGCCACTCAACTTTTATTTGCGTTACAGCTAGTGACTGGGTGCGAGTCTAAATATCTCGTACTTCCGCATATTTGAGTGTGCCGTTTATGTGCCAATTGTGCTGCCACAGCGCATGAACATGAGTCATTGCAACGAATGCATATATATATATATATATGTGTGTGTGTGTGTGTGTGTGTGTGTGTGTGTGTGTGTTGGACATAAATCTCCAACTATAAGTCCGCTATGTAGAACCCTTGACAAGCGATCTCTTTTTCGCTGGATTTGCGAATTGTCACTTTGATGAGACAGTCTTCCCGTCGTTAGGGGGAGATTAGAACGTCAATGTTCAACAGAAATGACAGAAATTGTCTTGGTCTGTCCCTACTATGTCTCATCTTGATCCCCTAAAAGTGACGATATCACATATACCTGCTGCAAACATACCTGCAAGGATAGATGTCCCCTCAAGAGGACATGGCGCCACCCAGAAGAGATGGGGGCGGCACCACCACCATGGATGGTGGTATAGTGACTCCACAATGTGGCATAATGGTGTCATAGGCCATGGGTTCCGCAAGAGAGCGTAAGAGACCCATAGGTTCGATGGATTCTTGCCCTAGGAAGAGAGCAAGTTTGGCACAACTTGATCCATTGATCATTGATACTCAAAATCCTTCTCATAAGAATATTTGGATTGTTGTTATGTCCAAGAGACATCGTTGGGGGACGCCTCAATGTTAGAACCAATTCCTGAGAATATAGAGATCTCTACGAATTACACTAGTGTACATGAAGGCGTAGAATTATTGATCAATGACATCGAACCTTACTCCGTGGAAGAATGCCAACGTAGAGAAAATTGGCCTAAATGGAAATATAAGATCCAGGTTGAATTGGATTCACTAACGAAGAGGAAGGATTTCGGGCCTGAGATGCCAACACCTCCTAACATAAAACCTGTTGACATTAATAGGTCTTCGTTAGATAGCGTGATGAGAAAAAGAGATGATAATCTCGCCTTATGTCGCAAGGCTTCTCACAAAACGCCCTGGAATCAACTACAAGAAGACATATTCTCTCGTAATGGATGTCATTGTACTCCACTGCCTTGTCAGTCTAGTAGTTTCCAAATAACTGAACATGCAACTTACGAATATGGTCACTACGTATCTCTATGGGGATCTAGATACGGAATATAATGAAGGTTCTTGTGGACTTCATTTACCCAAATCAAGTGGCTCTTGACCATGGAGCGCGTTTGTAATAAGGGTGAAACGCTCACTGAAGTGACTACTTGATTGGGAGGGGATATGATGAACTATGCCCCTGCGTTTTCATGACAAGTTCTAGATTTGCAATTGTCACGGTTTATGTTGATAAACATAATTGGAACCCCTGAGAGCTAAGGGAAACCGCTGAACACCTGAAATCTGAGTTTGAGATGAAGGACCTTGGGAGAACACGGTTTTGTCTAGATTTAGAACTTGTAACTGTGTCAATAAATGCTTTGGATTTTGATAAAGTCAAAGATGCATTCCCATGGTCGTCCGTAGTCTTGGCACTAAGTGGGATCTGTTTCGTCCCAGGGATGATGATGAAAACGTGTTAATAGCAAAACTGCTTACCTGAGTACAATAGGCGCATTATTGTACTTATCACAATACAAGACTGGACACCTCAATTGTTACGAACTTGTTGGCTAGATATAGTCCCGCGCCAACGCAACGTCATTGGACTGGTATAAAGACAATCTTTCGTTACTTAAAATGTACGATAGATATGGGATTGTTCTATCCCTGCAGAGAGAAAAGAATTACGGAAGAATGAGAACCGATCTCATTAGCCCAAGAGGCGCTATCCAAGACGCCATGACTGGCAAAGCTACCACCGCCAAGGGTGGCCGGCGTCATCCTCGTCCCTTATACCAAAACAATGGTGATGTTTGCTGATGCAGGGTATCTCTCTGACCCTCACAAAGGTCGCTCCCAAACGGGTTATGTCTTTACCATGGTAAGCACTGCGATATCTTGGAGGTCTACAATGCAGACCCTTGTTGTTACTTCCTCAAATCATGTAGAGATCATCGCTCTACATGAAGCCTTGCGAGAATGCATATGGCTAAGGTCTGTAATTAGATATATTCGAGGAACTTGTGGTTTGAAGTCTACCACATATGAACCTACATGCATTTATGAAGATAATGCAGTTTGTATTGAGCAAATGAAATTAGGTTTCATCAAGGGCGACAACACCAAGCATATATCGCCTAAGTTCTTTTACAATCAGCAACAACAAGTACTTATAAATATTGAAATGAGTCAAATCCGATATGAGGATAATGTAGCGGACTTATTTACTAAGTCATTACCTAAATCCACCTTCGAGAAACATGTGAAAAACATCGGATTAAGAAAGTTATCTGAACTCTCATGATTGTAGCAATCAGGGGGAGATATTGACATCAGGGGGAGGTATGATGTCTACATGTTCGATTTCGAAGAGTGAATGACGTGTTGTGCTCTTTTTGTCCTTCGACCAGGGTTATTTTTGTCCCACAGGGTTTTTGTTACCTGGCAAGGTTTTTAGTGAGCCAACAACTTATGCCCTATTTCGTCTTTGACTTGGCACAAGGGGGGTGTTAAAGGAAAAACATATTATGTACTTTCGTCAAAACGACTGACGGAGAGGGAATCAAGGAATCAGTGATTACCATCAATCAACACGTTTACGGATCAATCATCATTTAATGTCATCATTGTAATTGATATTTCCATTGTAATTCTCTCCCTATATAAAGGGGCTATGAAATGAGTAGACTATTTTTCAATCATCAATTTACTTCAACACTAGAAGGGTATTGTTCATTTAGTCAAATATTTTCCTTATCCTTTTTTTTATATTTTTTTTATTATTTTTTTAACAGATAGAGGTTTCCATTAATCCCAATGCAACGACACATACAGTAAATTTCTATGTACTTGTATCCTAAATAAAAGGTTAAGCAAGTAAGAAAAAATAGGCACCACAAAAAAATGGGTACCATCTATTAGTACATTTTTGCTCAATTATTCCAAGACCTACATGACTATGAAAAGTCGTCTCACACTAAAAAAAAAACTAGCTTGAATCTTTATTTGTTAATGCACTCAATTGTGGTACTCTAAAAGATTCATTAACTTGGTGTAAAAACAACATCATAGATTGTAAGCTAAAAATATAAAATATATAAAACTAAATAACTTTCTCCGTACGCTTTGAGTTAGGGCGAGGAGATTTTGCATAATAGGTCAACCGTAAAGGTATCATAGCAGCTGAATTCTTTTTGGTTTTTGGATTGTTCCTTGCTCCCAAAGGCCTTTCATGTTTCTTCTTACTTCTTTGCTCAAAATCTACCAAGTTAGCTTGCACCATTGTACCTCCCGCTGTTTTCACTAAGCCTAAAGATTTTACAGTGAATTTGGTGAAATTATTGTTCAATAGCCTCATATATTTGTGCGATATATGTGTTATTGGTTGTTGATGTCTAAAAGTCCAGCGGTAGCTGGATCTTAGCTAACGCTGATCCTGTGGGCGGATCGATATTTGTATTGTTATTGTAGCTCCCGTTACCTGTCAAGTAAAATACAACGGGCGTCAGAGGGAGACCGCGCCGGGCGGTCTTCAACTCTTCGATGCCTAAGTTAGTCAATGTATTTATGTTGACAAAGTAACAGTAGGTAAGTATTGGATCGGAATTAATGAGGAGAGAGGAGATAACCTTTTATTGGGAGGAAGAGACGATCTTGTCTTTGTTTTCGATGTGGGACTGATATGCTTCAGTTCCCAGTTTCAGAAGCTTCTGATGCTATCTTGGCGCGGCGCGTGGCGGCGCGGCGCGTGGCGATCTGGAGGTGGTCTGATGCTGAGGTTGCAGCCCGTCTGGCGGTGTGTCTGCATGTCATTCCTTTGGTTGGAATTCCTTTGGTTGGAATTAGTACCTTTGGCGGTACAATGAGCATGGCCCATTATAGCTAATTATGCTTGCAAATGTACATGTATGTACAAGTCCCCAAGTCCCCAGTCAAGGAGGGCAATCTTGTTGGGGAGTTGTCTGGCGGTTTTGAAGCGTTTTCCTCCGCTAGACTTGCAAGAGCATAATTAGCGTCAGTGCGTTGTCAACAGTTGGTTTACTGAGCAAACGCTTTATACCCTTTCGGGTGGGCCCCTGCTGGGCCCCCCAGGGAGTCCCCCACTCCCGGCGAAGATAGACCTCCGATGGTCGGTAAATTGTTTGATGAGGGGGAGCTGCACGGAGCAGAGGGTGTTGGGTAGCGAGCCCAATGTTTTAGCACCCAAATGACGGGGGTCAACGTGCCTGATCAGGGCCGTCGTAGACTGTTTGACTAGTCCCCGTGTCCCGTAGGGACGGTCTAACGGTAACGCCGCGTGGCGGTCGTTGTCAGAGAGGCGTGGCCTCGGGATTTTCCGTGTGGCGGACATCCCCCCGCTGGATGCAGCAGGAAGCAGCGTCCGGTAGACGTGCCTGGCGGTATTTTGCAAGATGAAAAGGGGGTTCCGCCAGAGGTGTATGGCGAAGGACACCCCGCTTGCGGGATAGCAAGGGAGAAGTTCTGCTGGCAGGGCTTTGCTCAGCGGAGACTTCGTCTCTTGGAAAATGACAAGGGAGAAGTTCCGCTGGCGGGGTTTCGCTCAGCGGAGACTTCGTCGCTTGGAGAACGACAAGGGAGAAGTTCCGCTGGCGGGGTTTCGCTCAGCGGAGACTTCGTCTCTTGGAAAGTGACAAGGGAGAA